>OU015503.1:116576359-116818859 GCA_907164885.2 Dolomedes plantarius | reverse complement strand
CTTAAATGTTCTGCCATTTCTTCCAGACTTTCATTCAATTCCATTTCTGCAAATAAAATTTCTTACTAATCTTGGAATTTTTGTAGCATTTACTAGTCTTGGAATTTTTGTAGCATTTACTGTAGCTGATTTTGCTTTTTTTAAAAATTCATTGTCAAATTGTTCTTCATAATAGTGTCCTTGTGGGTTCAATTTTCATATTAGTAAATTTTCTAAGGATTCCCTTCACCTAGATAACCTGAACTGAGTAGATATTTTTATTATGTAACTAAAAATCTTCTCACACTCTGCATTACTGTGAGGGATTATTAAAACCACCGTTATTTTTTTTCATGTTTCGGAATCCGGTAATAATAGTGTCCATTCTGGAAACCCGGAAGATGCATTAAAAATCCAGCATTGCCGGGGTAAATCCAGAAAGTTGGCAGGTCTGTATCTGTAGCTGAACCTTTAAGATCTTGGGTTAAAGGATTAAAGAAGTCAATTTATTCTTAGTTTGATAAAAAAGGGATTTATAGAATTAAAATTAAATTAGATTTTCTTCTTTTAGAGGAATATAAAGAAGTTGTGGGGAAGAGATAGGGGTATATTTATCATACTGCCACTGAAAATTGTGACAGAAAAGATTATATATTTATGGCACTTTTCTCCTCCAGTACAATGTATGTTGAAAATAAACTGGTAAACAGAAAATTATGAAATAGACCATAAAACCTACAATAGAACATAAGCACTGCTAGTTTGAGACTAACAAGTGTTATCCATCATTAGGATGCAAAGTGCAGAGAAATTATTGTAAATCTCCCTATGGTGAAATTGCATAATTTTGTGGGTACACAGTTATTTGCAAATTATAGACTTTTTTCCAATAGATGCTAACTTTCATCTGTGATTATGTGAAGCCATGAACCATAAGCAATAAATTTTGATTTATTTTTTCAACTATATTATATGTGCTGTTGTATTTTTCCTTTATTTAAAAAAAAAACAGATTTCCTGCTCTAGCTTATGTACCGTATATTTTGTACCATAAGATGCACCTTTTTACATTAAAAAATCAGCTTATAATAGGGCATGTGTTATGGTTCGAAGTTAACATTAAAATAAAATGAATATTTTATTATACATATTATATACAGGGTGTCCAGGCTAAAAGTATCCAAAAATTATGACTTATTTTTAATGGAACTACGCATTAGAATTTTTTAAAAATTATTTAAATAGAAAGAACATCTCACCAGGTTTTGATATCAATCATAGATTTCAATGTGTGCACCTTTTATAGCATGACACATGTCTAAATGGTAATCCAGTTCTCTCCAAGTGTTTCGTAGCATATCAGGAGTTATTACATGAATTGCCTGAATGATGCGCTTCTTCAACTCATCCACTGTTTCAATTTTTTGTTTATACACAACAGATTTAATGAATCCCCAAGCAAAAATGTCTAATAACACCTGATATGCTACAAAACACTTGGGGAGAACTGGATTAGCATTTAGACATTAGTCGTGCTACAAAAGGTGTACACATCAAAATCTTTGATACTATGATCAAAATCTATGATTGATATTAAAACTTGGTGAGATGTTCTTTCTATTTAAATAAATATTTTAAAATTCTAATGGGTAGTTCCATAAAAATAAGTCATAACTTTTGGATACTTTTAGCCTGGATACCCTGTATATTTAACATATTTTATATGTATTATTTATTATATATATTTTTTTATCTTTGTTAAGTAAGAAATTGAAAATATCTTTCAATACCTAACAAATCACAAAATATTCTTTTCTAAATATCCTCTCATGAATTGGAGGTGCATCTTATGGTCCGAAAAATATGCTAATTTTTTATTTATATATTTCTTTATTTCTAGGAAATTTCAGGGAAAGGTGTTTGCATATCTTCCTAACAGAGCATTTTGCCTTCTTATTGCAACTTTATTCAATAGTCTTATGAAGAAAAGTTTTTAAATATATTTTTTTAAACAAGGGATTTTTTTAGTTTATTATATAACTTGGTATAATTTAGTTCTCTCCAGTCATTTTGAGACAAGTTGAATACATACTCCTAATTTTGCCAATACAATAATTTATTTATCAAAACAATTATTGGGTATGAATTTAATGTTAAAAATTCTTTCATTAATTTTTGTATTATGTTTTCCTAACCCTTTATTTTTTCTATTTCTACTATAGGCTCGACTGCTATTATTGTCAGCCACGTTAAAAATCTTGAACAAAGGGCTGGATCTCTTAGGCATTAATCCATTGGAAAATCTCTATTCTCCAGAAAAATATTCTGTAACTAATCCTAGATAAATATTTTATTTAATTTTTATGCCTTTTCAAATTATTAATTCTTTTATTCCTTACTCAGTTTCATTGTCAACTTTTACCCTTTAAACTCAAGTTGTGTCATAAAATATTTGTACCACTTGGTTGGAAACTAAACAGGTAATGTATTTTCTGATTTACTATTAGCATCCATTTATCAGTCATAACATCAGGCATAACTTCAGAGAGATGGGATTGAAATATTTTAATACTTTTAATATCAATATCTTTGCATTTCATTTTTAAAGTTTTGACCTGAAAGTAAAGGGTTGAAGGCCTGCTCACATTGCATCTGGAGCATAGCATTGCATAGTAACGTTAGCTCCGAGATAGTTGACATGACCTGAGATTGGTTTGACGTATCACGTGGTTATTGAATTTTTAAAGCTGACACTATGTAACGCCCTGGATTCAATGTGAACAGACAATAAGACATTTCACCTTAGAATGTTCTCTACTTTATGTACTCCTTCTTTAAGCATAATGTTCTTATATAACATTTCTGTTTAATCCTACAGTGCTATCTTCATTGTAAAGTCTACCATGATTATATTTTAATTTAATCACAGCTCCATTTTTGTATGAAAAAAAGCAGACTTATGTAAATTAATCTTAAGGTAGCCTACATTTGGAGCACTTTTATTCAAAGATACAGTACTGATTATATACATATATTTTTAGTTCAAATATATATAAATGGATATATGTCTGTATGTTCCAGCTTCACTCTGAAACAATTTCAACCAAACTTGGTACGTATATGACTTAAAATCTGTGAAGAAACACTGGGGGGAGGGGGGGGGTAAGACACGCCTAGCATCCCTAAGGGGAAAGGGGGACATGTAAAAATTATCAAAAACTACTAATATTAGTGTCAAATCCATAGTTTTTGGAGTCGCTGAGATGAATAGGGTAAAGTAAAAATGTTGTTTATAATGAAGTTTTGAGCTAAATTAATATTATAGGGAATTAATATTATACATAAGTACCTGGCATTGCCTGGTATTTTAAGAATGTTTATTAATCAAAATCAATTTAAAAACTAAACACAGTACAAATAACATAGAATAAAAAGCATGTGAAATGGTATACACATCTCAGAATTTAGGTAGATTTAGGCTTTTGAGCTAAATTAATATTATAGTGAATTTGTAATTTTACTTTATAATTTGTATACTGTACATATACTTTTAAATACCTGCATATAAAATTACTTCAATTTTACACTATAGGTAGAGTTCTTTCCTTTTCCTGTCTAATAACAAAATGGGGTAAAATAATACCTGGGCAATGCTGGGTGATGCGTCACGTGCATAACAACGAAATTGACACACAAAAAAGATTTTTGTTTTTATTTCTAAAGCGGCAGATGATTGGATATTATCCGAAAAAATAATAAAATACAGCAAAAGAAATGATCCTCAAACTGTACTATATTCTTTAGTATGTTCTATATTAGATTTAATTTGAATATTTTCTTCTACATTATTTTGTCTATAAAAATATCCGTTATGATTTTTTTTATAAATATATATTTTTTGGCATTAATTGCATATATTGACCATTGTATTTAATTTGAATGTACTCCGTAGTGAAGCACGGGTATTCAGCTAGTATATATATATATACTTGGACTGTATATATATATATATGCACAGTTGGTTATCAAAATAATGGAAACACCTATCAATATTAGTGGAGTTTATTCCTTAAAAAACAAATCTGGCCACTGGTATTTTTTTATATAATATAGTGTATGTATTATTCTACTGTCAGGTAGCAGTAATGAAGCTAGGGGCATGGTGCTTTTTGGGGAACAGTGTAAAATGTCAAACCTTGCAAAAAGGGCAAATTGTTGGAGCGCGTTTAAATTGGTGTATCTGTTACTGCAACCCCCAGGCTAATGGGTGTTTTTCAAGCTATGGTATCGAAAGTCATGATAGCATACAGAGTGCACCGTAAAACATCCTTTGCCAAACAGAATAGTGGATGAAAGGGAGAGCTGAGTGAAAGAGATGGATGAGGTATTGAAGAGGATTGAGACATGAAGAAAGAAAACAACTCCAACCAAAATGACCGAAGAGGTCAATCTGCATCTGCATGGTCTGGTATCAACCATTAGAGGTAGAAGGGAACTTCACAAACAAAGCATTTACGGAAGAGTAGTTATTCCCAAGCAACTTGTAATAGATGCAGATACAAAATATCGTCCCCAATAGTGCCATGAGCACAAATCCTGGTCAAGTAATATGTCGAGAAATGGCATTTGGTCCAACGAATCATTGTTCACATTGTTCCTTGCAACAGGACGTGCATATGTCTGTACAACACCTACACCAGCGTAAGATTCTGGCTGTCTTATCTCAACTGCCAATCATGGAGGTAGATCTATCAGGGTTTGGGATGACATCTCATGGTTTTCTTCAGGCCCTATTGTAACCCTAAATGGGAAGGATTATGTCGCAATTTTAGCTCACTAGTCCACTCATTATTTCTTTCAGGATATGGCGTTATCCAGGATGATAATCCCCCTATACATACAGCTAAATCTATAAAGTATTGGTTTGAAGATCATGAAAAAGAAGTCAATTAACTTTTCTTGCCCTGTACAATCCCCCCTAACTATATATCATCTAACCACTGTGATCTGTATAAGCGAATAGAGCTAGGTATCTTTATCCACCACAGCATCTCTACAGGAACTTGCATGATTTTTATATGAAGAATGGTATAATATATTCTTAACCACTATTTATGACTTGTATAATCCTATTCCAAGGTGAGTCAGGTGGTATTACATGACAAATGTGACCCTGGGCCATATTAATAACGGTTTTCATGATGTTTCTTAGTGTTTCCATAATTTTGATAACCACCTGTATATATGTACAGTGGCTCCCAAAAGTGTTCGTACACTTTACGAATTTCAATGAAATAGGGGGCTATCCATTAATTAAAATGAATATTTCAGAATGAGTATTTAATAATAAGATCTATAATCTATTCTTAACAAAACCACATGAAATATTTTGAAAACATAGTAAAACTTTATTTTTAAGAAACCAGTAATCAAAAAGTAACAAAAACTTTATCTCACAAAAGTCATCGTACACTGAAATATTTTCGGATAAATTCATAATTAAAATTATCGTCTGGCGCTTTATTTTTATTTTTGAATTGTGGTGGCATTTAAAATATCGTTTGGCTTTAATTTTTGCTTGCCTACTCCGTAATATTCTATTTATTATTTAAAAATGGCTCGTAGTCGTAAGGAAACAACAAATAGCATTCGAAAATTGATTTTTTTCATCATAGTAGTGGTAAATCAGTTTCGAATATTGCTAAATTACTTAATTTATCCCATTCTACTGTGCAGTATGTGAAAAAACGCTTTAAAGAAGAAAATTGGATCGAAAACAAGGTAAGAAAAGGCCGTCCGGCAAAGTTAACAAAACATGATCAGAGATTTATAATTAGAAAATTTGTGAAAAATTCACGTTTGAGTGCTGTAAAAGTTTCTACAGCATTGAATGAAACATTTTCTACTTCAATTTCACCTGAAATTTTTTGACGAGTTCTCAGAACAGCTGATTACATGGCCGTTCTGCCCATAGAAATTTTTTTTTGTGAGTGAAAAAAACAGAAAGTTTAGGCTTCCCTTCGCACTATCAATGATAAATAAGCCCCAAACCTATTGGAATAATGTCTTATTTGATGATGAACATTTTTGGTGCTGATGGGCGTATAATTGTATGGAGAAGAAAAAAATGAGGAACTTAATCCCAAGAACTTAGTAGGATCAGTTAAGCATGCCGATGGAAGTATCCTTGTGTGGGGGTTGATGTCAGCATCAGGACTAGGAAATTTGGTATTTATTGATGGCATAATGAATCATGATGTTTTTATAAATATTTTAAGAGACAATTTAAAATTATCAGCTCAAAATCAGCTTTGGGTATTGGAAACAACTTTGTTTTTTTTATCAAGATAACGATCCTAAGCACACGGCTCTCAACATTCACATCTGGTGTCTCTATAATTGTCCACAAGTTTTGAAAACAACACCTCAATCACCAGATTTAAACCCAATAGAACATATTTGGAGAGAACTGGAGGTTCGAGTATGAAAACACAACATTCACACGAAAAGCGAACTAAAAACAATTATGATGGAAGAATGGATGAACATTGATGCAAAAATTACAAAAGAACTAAAGCAATCTATTCCCAGACGCTTAAAAGCTGTTGTGGATGCTGAAGGATATCCTACTAAATATTAATTTAACGAAAAATTTGAATATTTACTAATATGTAGAGATTTTTTACAAGTGTACGATGACTTTTGTGAGATAAAGTTTTTGTTACTTTTGGATTATTGGTTTCTTAAAAATAAAGTTTTACTATGTTTTCAAAATATTTCATGTAGTTTTGTTAAGAATAGATTATAGATCTTATTATTAAATACCCATTCTGAAATATTCATTTTAATCAATGGATAGACCCCTATTTCATTGAAAATCGTAAGTGGGAATTGGTAAAATAATTGATTGATTGGTTGAAAATCGTAAGTGGTACAATTTTGGGAGCCACTGTATATATGAATGTGTGCATATGTATATATATCCTTATAATAATATTAATTACAGGACTTAGATCATTCAAAGCAGTGTTGGTGATAATTCTTGGTTACTATATTATCTATCTTGATCAATTATAATTTATTCCAGATACCTTTATTTGGAATGTGTCATTCTGAAAACTGTCTCTGTCTCTCACACATACACACTGTTGGTTTTGTAGTTAATTTTGTGCTCTATTGGTACTGTATAATACCTCTTCTTAGCTAGAAGACAAAAGAAATTTTAAGTCTTTAAATAAAAGTTTTACTGAGAGATAGATGTATTCACATAACTTTTTCTCCCTTGGAAATTCTGAACTAAAGAACAAGACTTGTCAAGAAAATGCTTTTATAAAACTTCACATCATAATATACATTATTTGAAGATTGGCGAATTCAAAAAAGGTATGCGGAGTCCAATATCTTCACAAGATGTAGCACTTTTGAATAAAAACAAATCATCACCACGAATCCACATCATACTTTTTCTTTTTACGTTTCTTCTTATCTCTGTCATCATCGACATCGTCGTCAAAAAGAATGGATTGCTGTTTCTCTGCATTTTCTCCAGGTTCTTCGGCGGAATGTGATGGTTTAGTATACAATTCTAAAACCTGAAAAATGAGTGAATAAATTCAGGTACAGTTTAGATTTGAATATAAATACATTCTACAGGAAATTACTTTAATTGTTTCATGCACATACATACAAGGAGATAGGAAAACAAATCATAAAAGCGATATTTTAAATCCTAGTTTGTTCCAGATAGAGTTTTCTAACAATTACATTGACCTCAACTTGATCTGCAAGGGCTTCAGGGTATTAGTTTTAACATTGCTCTTCATTACTTTCTGTGCATATAATCGCCTAAAACTTTTCTCATACAAAATTCCAATACTTATACAATATATATATATATAAACTGTTGGCCCAATTCTGGCATGCAAAGCAGGATGTATTCAATGTTGGAGAGTACGCAGGATGTATTCGACATAAGAGTTATTGTATATGATACAAAAGTTCCAATATCTTACACAATAACTATCCCACATCCAATATATCCTGCTTTGCGTGCAAGATTTGGCCAATGGTGTATATATATCTATATATATAAATTCACAGGGTGTTCCAAAAAATCTTGACACATTTTAAAGGGTGGTGGGGATCATCAGGCAGTCAGTGAGACAAGCAGAGAGAGAGAGGGTCTCTGGTAGCAATAGGAGGTCTGGTGAGATATATGCAGACTCGTCTCACCTCTGGTGAATTAATTATACTCTAATTAGAATAAAGCAGAGAGAGAGTTTCTCTGGTAGAGTTAGGAGGTCTGGCGAGATATAGCAGGCTCGTCTTGCTTCCAGTGAATTAATTAGTCTGTAATTAGAATCGAGTGTAGTAGTAAGAGCAGGGGTCTGGTAAGATGCTGTAGGCTTGCCCACCTCATGTTCAGAGTTTTCTGTAGTTAGAATCAAGTGCAGTATAGTAGAGGTCTGGAGAGATAAAGCAGGCTCATCCACCTCGTGCTGAGTTGTTTGTAATTTTAAGTGTTAAACTGTGTAAAGCTGTAAATAAATATATGTTCATGTCATAAAAAGACAACTCATTTTTGCACTATCTAATTGTCCCAATGCCATATAGAAAAAGAACCTCGGTGAAGTGAGGGAGTTTCACCACAAGGATTGTCTTCACAAATTGTTTACTTACATAATAATATTATATAATAGTATATTAACCCAGTAACATTTCCTTATTCTGATGGTTCATGAAATCTTAATTGTAATTTGTAAGCATCAACAGTAAATATCGATTTTTAAAAACACCACTCTTTGAGATATACTGTAACAGAATTGTGTTCTGTCGTGAAATAACAAAATGTAACAATAAGTGACAATAGATATATTTTCAATCAAACAAACATGAGTAAGGTTAATATTAAAGTTACAGCAACAGAACAGTGAACTATGCAGCACAGAGGTATCTAAAGAATGTTTATCCATATGTCTCGAGAGACTACACTATCTAAAGAATGTTTATCCATATGTCTCTAGGGGCCCGAGGTAGCCCAGTGGTAGAGCATCAGCTTTCGGTGCTGAGGGTGCTTGGATCGATTCCTAACAAGTATCATTCAATACCTCCATGTCTAAGCCAGATAGGGGAAGTTAAATCCATAGACCAGAAAGTCTCTCTTTGAGGTCACAGAGGGTGGGTGAGGGTACAATCTCCCAGATGCCGACCCTGGAGCTGCTCAGTCAAAATGGAGGTTAGTTCCATCAGACTCCGACCCTTGTGGTGCCATTATAAACTGGAGCCGCACGCCTCAGCGTGCTTGCCTATATGGACCTGGTCTGGAATATTCTGGCCAAGGGGCATTAGAAACAACAACAAACATGTCTATTTTAGCTATTTCCATGAAGTAATATTTATTACATTGCATTAATTTAAGTGTATACTTAAGTATTTTGTGAGTTTTGAGAGATGTTAATTGAAGTTCTTTTTAACCCTTCAGCAGACATGCCAATTTTTGGAACACCAGCAGGCACAAAGTGCAATGTCTCTTTCAACCCTTGATTATTCCTTTTGTAATAAACTTTTGTTTTCAAATTGAAAAAAAAAATATGTGTTTTATGACAAGATATAAAATGTTGATAATATTGAGATATATTCCTAATTAAAGGCCAAAGAATGTATTTATCTAAGGACAACTTGCAAATTGATTCCTATTATGTCCAAAAACCTAAAAAACAATGAGATTGTTCATTTTCATGAGATGCGGGATACAGTGTAATAGCTGCATATTTGATTGACTACATCACCTCCTGCTTTTGTTGTATTGTAACCCAGTATAATTGCTGATTTACTACTGTTAAATCATGACTAACAATGAATGGAAAGGAATACAAGGGTCAGAAAATCAGACCTGCATTAGAAAGGGTGTAGCTATAAATAGAAACTACTTAGAACACCCAAACCATACATGAAAAAACAAACCATTCAAAATTATAGCACTTTATACACAGGTGCACCTGCTGAAGGGTTCAACAAAAACATCACACTAAAAGAGGGAGTCAGTGACATACAAAAAAAAAAAGTTTCTAAGGTCAATTCAACAGTTTCTAAGATATAATTCAATTTCAATATATTTAACATTTTCTTCAAAGGATATTTTATGTTTAAAAGATACATAGACGAGAATAAATTGCTTTGGATGCAGTCATAAAAGTAATTTCTAAATGATCATAGAAATATTGCAACACAAGAAAGGTTCATGTTATAAATCTCAGTTTGAACACTATAGTATAGGGGTTAAGATGCTTTTATAATATTTCCAGTTCAAAATATATTCCAATATGCCTTCAATACATTTTATTCTTAGACAATTACTTCATAAATTAAAAAAATTAAATTTTAAAAATCCTTATTGAAATAAAATTTATTTATAGGTAGTGAAAGAACCATTCTGTTTCTCCAGCATTTTTGGAGGGAATAGTAAGTTCTTCGTATATATATGCAGCAGAACGGCCTTTTCTTAACAGCAACATAAAATGATATTGAAAAGTGATGAAAGTTTAATTCAAGAATATGAATATTACAAGCAATATGTTTGATATTATAAAAATAAATACCTTTTGAGCAACAGATGCTTTGGGCTTTAAGGCTTTTAACTGCAGTAGAACTTTAAGATTTTCTTCAGTTCTGTCTACAGGTACAGAATGTTTCAATATACCTGCTTATACAAAAATAATAATTTTTCAGCATTACAATAAAAAAAGTCATGGTGAATGATTAAAAATAAAATTATTTTCCACTTTTAATTTAAAAGTGTGTTCACATTAGATGACCCAGTTCTTTAAATGAAAACAATACAGTAAAAGAGGATGCTTTAATAAATATTTAAAATTCAGACACATAACCGAAGATAAATATTAAATGAAAAAACATAATAATTTAAGCATACAATACATTTCTAAATAGACTTATTTAACAAAAAGTGGAAATATATAAAATATTATCTAACAGCAATCTTCCATTTTGACATTCAGAGTGAATCTAACATAATACGATGTAGTTCAATTTTATTTTTTAAGCCATATACACACTACAAGCCCACATCAAATGACATAACTGTTCACTGAAATTGCAGCATCAAGAAAGAGCTTTGGCAATTGCAAATGATTAAAATCTCAGCTGTGAACGATGATATGATGTGCACCCAACACAAAGTTCATGAATTTGGAAGATATAAAAAATGTATCAAAAGCAAATCCCAAACACTGTGTCAGGGAATTCAGCTGGTATTGTGCTTCTAGTATAGGAACATATCTCACTGTAAGATCAAAAAACATTATGAGCATTTAACAAATTTGAGAGAGGTAGAATTATTGGGTTAATAGATGGTTTGTCATCATGATTTTTCTGCATGTGTTGGGAAAAATGCTAGTACAATTATGTATACTTAGAGACTATGAAGACAAGGGTTCTATGCATCAGTGAGAAGGATCTGTAGCCCATATGGTGATGTCAGATAGGAAAGGAATACATTTGCCATACATGGCAGTGATGAATAATACAGTGACATCAATAATGTTATCATAACAATAAAGAATGATGATTCATCTAGCATTGTTTGCCGATGATTGCTGAGGCAAAGGCTCTTAGCTCAGTGTCTGTTGTTGTAACATCCTTTAACACTACACCATGGACATTCCAGAGAGAAGCTTTAATAGTGCTAAGAGTGAAGACATTGTAATGCTGAATGGGGTAAGCATATTCAAGCAATTATTCAAGTACAGTAGAGTCCCGCTACATATTTTAGCTATTTTTCTTCTTTTTTATGAATACATCTTTTCCTTCAGGTTAATTTTATTATCAATACTACAAACTGCATACATAGATCCAAGTTTTTGACCTAACAAAATAGGATTAACAAAACAACTTTGAAAATAAAACTTAAAATTTATTTATTGCACTACAAAACATAGCTGTAACAGACTCACAAATAAACGAATAATACACTAAAAGTACCAACTAACAACTGAAGGGAAGGAAAAAAAAGAAAATTAAGTCCACTCTTTTTTTATCTGGTATAACCTTCTTTTCGCTCATTTAAAAAAATTATTTACAGATTTATATTTATTATGAAATAAAAATAAAATTAAATTAAAAGAATGAAATCAAGTCTCAGCTCTGACAAAAATCTTCCAACAATGACGGAAGACTGGAGACTAAGTCACGAGAGCAGAAATGAGCATGTCCACTTGTGACAGGTGCAGTCTCTGATACTTGCACATGCTCGACTCCGAGACAGCTCTCAGGACCGTATCCATTTGTAAGTCTAGTCTCGAGACTGTTTTGTCACAAGAGGGCACTTAGCATAAAGAACTGTGGATGTACGGAGTGACACTTCACTGACAGATAGCCAGAATCTTGACTATTTAATGCCATGCTATGTACAAGCAGAACTGCTTTAAGTCGACACAGAACTACTGATTTTAGCATATTTATTTCATTTAATATTTCTGTCATTTATGCATTGTACTACATGTAGTTGCTCAATTAAATTTCATTGTTTTTACTTGTTAGTGTTGTAATTTCACTGAATACCAGTATAACTACATATTATACTGAATTAATTAAAACATAAAAAGGAAATATGATTTCTAGTATCTGAACCACAAGTAATGAAAATAGCATATCAGGATTTATTAACTTCTTAATAACTGAGTACAGCAATTAAAATTTTAAATCCTATTTATTACAAACCAGGGTTTTTGTGCAAAAACTATGACATGAATAATCACACACATAGAAACAAATGTAATATAAAGATTAATTGCTATTAAATAAAAATACGACATAACAAAGTAATTCAATTTTAATTAAACACCATTAACTCCAAAGTTAGTATAACTTCAGCTGACAGTACTTAAACTAATAAGTTAAATACAAAATACAAGGGGCAAGAAAAAAAATGAGATATTTTTAGATTATTTATTCAGATTCCTGTTTCAGGTAAATTTGCAAACATGATATATATTTTTTTTAATAAACTGCATTAATAGAGATTTATATGCAACCTAATTGCTCTTAAGAATCCTATGAGAAAAACTGTTTTTTTCATGAAAGTAAAATGAAAATGGTTTTGGTTAATATTTTCAAAATAATACATGAAATGTATGATTTTTCATTATACAGCTTTAATTCTCTAACAAAGTATGTCATACATCTGCAAAAATAATAAAATGGCTTATAATGGTATGGGTATGTATATATATATATATATATATATATATATATATATATATATATATATATAAGAGCTTGTCTGTTTGTTTGTCCGCTATAGAATCATAGACTGTTTCACCCACCGGGACCAAATTCGGCACAGTTAATGTTTTGGACCCGAGAAACTTAAATCAGGAAAAACAAAATTTGGGGCTCAATTAGTTTTTTTAAAATTAATTTTTTAATGTTTTTTGTGCCCGATAGAGGTGCGTCTACCCCCTGTGGATTCCACTCGACCAGCTGCATTAAGAGGGGTGGTTTGAGGATGACGGAGGGGGGGGGGGGGAATTACAATGCACGGGAGAAAGAGGGTTGGGAATGACCATAAAATCAGACGAAGGTCCGTAGGCTCAAAGTTTCTTTCTTTCTTTCTTATTGTTTGTATATAATTTCAGTAGAAACGTGCTAAGTGCATTCTGTCTGGCCAGATGAACATGAAGAGCGGGAATGCAGCCCAGTATTTTTTTGATGGAATGCATGAAATATTTTATATCTATATATCTACCCTGGCAATAATGCTAGTATATATATATATATATATATATATATATATATATATATATATATATATATATATATATATATATATATATATATAGAGTGGAATCTCGATCCATCGTTTTTCCGTATGTGTCGTTCATTTTATCCAGTCCCAACGATCATATTGCTTTGTTATGTTTCCGCATCTATTGTTTTCCCGCATTTATCGTTCATTTCAATCGGTCCCTTGAAAAACGATAGATCGAGATTCCACTGTGTATATATATATATATATATATATATATATATATACACACACACACATATATATATATATATATAATGATTCCTTCATAATTCTGAAAAAAAATATCCCTGCTTTTTTTAAAAAATAAACAAAAGTCCAAATTATTTTATTTAAATGTACGCATGGCTGTCATAATCAATTTCATGGAAATAGTTTTTAGTCTTAAGGAGAGAATTTAAATTTTTCATTCAATACTTTAAGATTTTAAAGTTACTGTAACAGGTAAGCAATCAAACAGTGAGTTTTATTAATTTATCAGTATTATAAAAAGATTTACATGAAGTACAGTTTTATTCAAGAAATTAAAAAAGTTAATCAGTGTGTATTTCAGATCACCATAACCATACCATTAGCTATATACATTCATCAACTTAATACTAAGTAGGAAAAATGGTGTAATTAGCACTTTGGTAGCAAAAGTTGACCACAGCACTCTCAACTAAGCAACCTAAGTTGATAATAATGTATAATATTTATAATTGTAAAAATTAATTTATCTCAGTTGTTTCCATTTTATTTACATAATCAACAATTTTACTTGATATGCCAGTATATATCAGATACATTTATTAAGATTGAATAAAAGAATGAAAATACAGTATCAAGACAAAGAAAATAAATAACAAATCACAGCAAAAATGAAATTAATAAAATAACTTAAATTTAAATCAATTAATGATACAGAAAATTAGTATCTCTGAAATAATGATCTACCATCCAATTAATAAATTTATGTATAAAATAAACCTAAAAAGTACAGTAAAAGTAGATAAAATATAACTACATACACAACACAAAATATTTTTTTTAATCCGCCAACACTGAAAAACAAAATTGACAGGTAAACTTCAATCAGGTTAATCATGTTTATTACCTTCTGAACTATTCTGCATAGAAACAAGATTCCGCTTCTGTAACTTTTGGTTTCCTTTCTTTTTCTTAACTGATGTCTCAACATTCTTCCTTTTTTGTGATTTATCTGTAGTGGAAAATTACAAAATCATTTATTTAAAAGAGAAATCAAACCACATAATTGTACTAATTTCTTTCTATCAAATTATCAAATACGGCAATTGCCACCAAAAGAGACTGACTGGTACATAATAAACAGCATATAAATAAAACTCGTTCTCGAGGTAGCCTCGTGGTAGCATGCTGGCTTTCAGTGCTAAGAGTGCTCAGATTGAATCCCGACACATGCAATTAAATACCTCCATCTCTTGGTCGTTAGGCCAGATATGGGCACATTAAATCTGTAGACTGGAAAGTCCCTCTGTGAGGTCAGAGAGGGTATGATCTCCCCCAGATGTAGCCCCTGGGGGTGTTAGGTCAAAATTGAGGTGGCAACTAGCTAAGACTGACTCTGACCCTTGTGGTGCTATATAAAACTGGAGTCGCACACTTCAGCCTGAAGCCTATAAGGACCTGGTTTGGAACTTCCAGCCAGGGGCACAAGTGCCCCTGGCTAAAAAAAAAAAAAAAAAAAATTCTCGATCAACCTAACTTACGTTGAGTCAATTTTGGCATTTCATATGTAGTTAGAGACAGTGTGTTCCAAGAGTACAGGGAGATATTAAAAGTGGCAACTTTCAGTTACTAGAATAAAATAGTTAAGTCCCTTTAAGACTACGAACCTTTTGTGATTTCTAATTTTAAGCATTATTTCTTGTGAATAATTTTAATATGCCTCTTAGTTTCTAAATTTGCATGGTGTCTGTTGTCAGACTGATGAAAAGAAAGTATGTACCCACTTATCAAGTTTCTCATGGTACTGTCTGTTCTAACATATTAAGATCCAAGTGATTAATTATTACACTGAGTGTTTTTTTTTTTAATTTAAAAAAAATTATATTTTATTTATTTATTTTTTAAATTAAAAAAAATAATAAAAATATTTTTTTTTAAATAATAACAAAAAATAAAAAACACTCAGTGTAATAATTAATCACTTGGATCTTAATAAGTTAGAACAGACAGTACCATGAGAAACTTGATAAGTGGGTACATACTTTCTTTTCATCAGTCTGACAACAGACACCATGCAAATTTAGAAACTAAGAGGCATATTAAAATTATTCACAAGAAATAATGCTTAAAATTAGAAATCACAAAAGGTTCGTAGTCTTAAAGGGACTTAACTATTTTATTCTAGTAACTGAAAGTTGCCACTTTTTAATATCTCCCTGTACTCTTGGAACACGCTGTCTCTGACTACATACGTTAGGTCGATCGAGATTTTTTTTCTTTTTTGTGATTTAAGACTGTCTGCATACAACAAAAAAAAAAAACCACACACAATTTTATGATTAGACTTATAAATTAAATCAGTTTTAAGCGTATAACGGACGAAAAACAAAAGAGCTAATAAATATTCTCGTAATGAGTATTTAAGAAACGTCATACTTTTCGAGACTATAAATAGCATTCAGTCAGGAAAAGACATAACAACCAAGTACAAAAGAAGTATTATCTTCCTTTTGACAATGATTTTCTAAAGAATTGCAACACATACCTTGATCAACATCATCATGCAACAAAGATAACGCTTTATAGACTAAGGCTTTCGACATTTCAAATGAATGTTCAGAGTCTGTGAAATTAAATTATCCCTATATCCGCGTTGTTCCGGTCTCCTATACTATTTTGTGCAAACGGGCCTAAAAAGAGTTGCATACATTGTATAATTTTCGGGGCTATTTCGTAATAATATTGCAAGAAATCAAAATACCAAATTTCACATTCACGTGTTTCGTGGTTTGTTTACACTTTTCAACTACTTCAACTTTCTCGATGGCTTAGTATCTTCGGCGAAACCGTTGCCAATCTAACAAATGTAACCTATATCTGAATGTCAACAGCATGTAATCCATGTTGTCGGCCCTTTTGAAGACGAGAAAGGAAAAGCTATTCATATTAAAGGTTTTCTAACGATTTAAACTTTATTAAAGTTAGTAATATAAATATAATATTCAGCATACAATTTACATTATAAAATGATCAAGCATTTTTCGTATGCTCACCAGCGGCTTAGCGAGAGAGGGGCAAGGGGGTCTATCATGCTCCGGGCGCCAATCGCAGAGGGGCACCAATATAGGGTCTATATATTCTATTACCGTATGTTTTTCGGGGGAGAGGGGCGCTAAAGAGGTATCGTGCCCCGGGCGCCAGTTGTGCTCGCTACGCCACTGATGCTCACCGATGATTAACCTATGGTTAACCTATGGAGAAAATGTTCCTATACTCGGGGCAAAGCTTAGTTGACACTACTATTTATGCTACAACGGCCAATTTACACCTGCAACGTAAGTATCTTTCCGCCGCTACAAAATGCGGATTGCCATATTTGGCCTTTTATCGCCTACTGAGGATTGATTTTCCATCGGTTGCTTTCCAGCAAAGCGGGAGACAGTTTTGTTTTCACATCACAGTTTGAACTAATTTTCTAAAGTACACCAACATAAATTTTCGAATTGTCTTAATTCCTATAAAATTGTTTCCTGTTCATTTTATGATTTCAAACAGTATGTGACTCTCATAGAATCCTTACATTCTTAGAAATTACTTTGCCAATTATTTTTTTTTTTGCTCTCCGAAATATATGAAAAGGAGAGAGGGGGGGGGGATTGGATTGAATTTGTCGCAGTGTAAATCGAACCTGGCAACTGATGAACCGAAAGATATAGTGCTACCGATTCAGACACCATCTAGAACTGGTGGGGGGGGGGGATCAGTTTTGGCGGATACCAGACATTCTTATTACTTTGACAATATTTTTGCTTTCTGAAATATGTGAAAAGGAGAGAGACGGGAGGGGGGGGGGGCATTGGATTGAATTTGTAGTGAGAGGAGAGCGATTAAGTGATTCTATTTTTAATATATTGTACCCCTGAAAAGGACTTTTGCATTAGCCCTGAGAAGGACTTGTTTGTGTTACAATGTGTCAAGGCTACCGTCATCGTCACTAAATAGCTTAGAATCGTCAGAGGAATCTCCTACTCTAAATTGTACGGCTTCAACGGGGCTTTCTGCAAGTCCATCCAACAACCACATTTTTTTCTTCTTCTGTGGCATGTTCAACACACTTAGCCCAAGAAGCTGACACTTTGTCGATACCTTCCTGGCAGGGCCCGACTTTGACCCAATGGGGCCCTGGGAAAAGCAGACTTTGGGGGCCCCTCCAAGGACAGATCCACAGGGGGGCACATGCCTCCCCCCACAGGACCAGATTTCCACATGAACATGTGGGACACTCACCCAGGTCCTCCATAAAATGGGACTGGATATTCAAAAAAATTTCGACCAAGTCAAAAATTTGGAGAAAAAAAATAAGTGTTAATTTATTAATTTACTTTTTAATGTTAATAAATAAATTAATGAAATTTTCTCTTGAAATTCAAAATAGATCACAGTCTGAAGTTATTACACCCCCCCCCAAAAAAAAAGAATAAATAAATAAAATAAACGTTTACGGATGTAACTATGCTTTCACTATAGTGGGTGCACTGTACCCCCACCCAGGATTTTTTTCTGTATCTGCCACTGCCCCCATTTACTGTATTAACCAAAAACCAAATTTTCAAAAATATGTACAACTTAATACTTAATTAGT
Organism: Dolomedes plantarius; assembly: GCA_907164885.2. Lineage (NCBI taxonomy): Eukaryota > Metazoa > Arthropoda > Arachnida > Araneae > Dolomedidae > Dolomedes > Dolomedes plantarius. The sequence goes on along the minus strand of OU015503.1, from coordinate 116,800,227 downwards.
GACCCCATAATTTTGGGGGCCCTAGGCAAGTGCCCCTCTTGCCCATGCGGAAATCTGGGCCTGCTTCCTGGGTAAGTTTGATAACTTCGTCCATTTTAAAAGTGCGATTCTCTGCAGAAACGCATCCCTTCACCTGCCTCCACAATTATTAAAATCATTATTAAAATCACATGGCTCCAATATTAAAATCATTACCAACTCAAATTCTCAAATAAATAAAGCTTGCAAAAGTATACGAAAAAGTAGAAATAAACTTAGAATAAATTTTAATAAAAAAAGCCTAATTCACGTTCCGATAGCTTTAAAACCTTTATTAAGAGTAGCAATGTTTTGGATTTAGTTCAATGTATGTAACAATAAAGATTCCTCTATTTCATCTCCATGGACAAAATCGTTTGCCAGCTTGAATATTAGATTTCCGCTTTAATATTTTTTTCAGATACTAAAATGAATTTTCAAAATGGATTGATTTTCGCTACACATTTTATTTTTCAATAAGAAGAGAATAAAAAACTTCTTGGGTATTTTAACTTTGAGAATATAAGTTAATCATATTATAAATAACAACAACAACAAAACCCCTCTAATATTTTGATGTTTTAGAGGAATTTAATTTTGCCTAGCAGATTAACAGACCGTGGCAACATTCGATAGAAGCAGACGATGAATATAAGAAGAACTTATTAAAAATTTTATTTTGAGTTGTGTAATGGATGCTGACATGGACGAGGAAAATTCTATCCGAATGCATTTCGACGATGAAGAATGGGGCAAACTTACTATGCTCGAAAAGAAAAGATTTGCCAACATGAAACGGAATTATGATACGATGAAGTCAATAGGTAAGAACATTTTAATTTTTGAAGAATGTGTCAGTCACGTAATTAAAAAGAACATGTTATACTGTGTTTGAAAATTTGGAACAGATGTAGTATACGCAACGGCCATCGCCAATTTGGTGAAAAATTGGCGCCAAAATCCCGTTCGGAGACTTGTTAGACTTAAACTGCGAAATGTAAACAATAAATTGGAAAACAAACATACTGCTGGCTTTATGAAACTCGTAGGTGCACACGGGATCTTCGCTTCGCTCAGATACCCTTGCTTCACTCCGCTACGCCCCGTTACGCATCCGTCCAAAAACATTACAGAAAATCCCCAGCCGCTGGCTTCGCTACATACCGCTGGCTGTTGTACAGTAAAAATAAAAGCTTTCGCTGGCTGTAGCGGTCAGTAAAACAAAGCTTATCGCAAAAAAATTTTTAAAAATACCATCCGATCTTAAAATCCTCCCTGCCAGAATATAAAAACCGCCAAACAACCATCAGATTTGGCGAAAAATCGCCCCTTGGCGTTCGTTGCGTATACTACATCTGTACCGATAAGGGTGCAGTATAATGGTACAGTCACGAGTGTTACAAACGAAAGGTCCCCACATCGTGAAAAAAAGGGTTAATTTTCATCCCCCCCCCCCCCCCCCCCAGAAACGGAAAAAAAACCCAATGCTCATAGAAAAACATTCGACTTCCGTCTCTGCTTTTTTCGTGCCCTCCTAGGTTTTCAATTTTCAATTCTATGACCTGTTTTGTCGTCAGTGGTGCTGAAATGTTCGGTATAATATTCTGTTACAATTAAAACTGCCAAGCAGTTTCAGTTATGCTTATTTTCATGCTTATTATTCGTTTTTTAATGCTAAAGAAAGACCGACAAATTTCTAGAGACGTTTCTCATCTTGAATCGGCCATAACAACGAAAGATTAAAATGGCAAAAATTCTAATGAAAACTAATTTGCTCAAGCCGACATTTTTCAAAGATTCCATTCTTTTTATCTAATATACTTTCTATTGTTCCGTTTTCCCGGGTTCGTTAGGATCGAATAATATCTCTTCAGAAACTGCACACAAAATAAAATTTATTATTCTGTAAATTCTTCAGGCGCATACACAAATTCAAACAGAAAACACGTGACAACTGTCTTCTATACAGCAGAAAACTCTAAACACACAAGTCGGGATACCAGAGTCTTCAATAGAATACACGCCTAACGCATTTTCAACACATTCAATTCTCAGTAGAAATTGAACTGAGTTCCAATGCCAATGTCAGGTATATTTATATATTTCCAAAGCGCCTCTATCGGTCAGTCAGCTAGATATCTCTATAAGCTTCCAGAAAGATCTAGACGGCAAGTTGGCGACCATTTGGCACCATATCGCCGAATGTGGCGAAATATCGCCAAATTTGGCGACCAAAATAAGTCACCAAATCCATCGCCAATTTGGCGATAACTCTCATATTTGGCTAGATTACCATGGACTCGTAAAATTCGTAACACTATCTAATATATAATAATAAACTTACATTTAGTACTAATTCTAAGAGAAATTGTTTGCAATTTTACTGCTGAACAAAGACTGTAAAGTTATTATTTTCTTCTTTTCAACACAACATACTGATTTTAGGGTTAAATTTTTTTTCTTTAAAAAAATGTTGCTCAGAACGGAAAAAATAATTAAAGGCATGCTTCTAAGTAAAGCATTTCTTGGGGTTTCAGTTGAATGCATTTTTCTACACTGACAGCTCGTGTCCGGTCACTTTTGTGAAACGTTGCCAACCCGATTTCGATTAAAAATAATTATTGATTTTTTTCGCTAATTTACCTTGTGTGTCCCTTTCATGGCAGGTTTTGATCCGAAGATTCCGCAGTTTATGATGAAAAGGAGAAAAACCGAAACGAAGTCATGTTCGAATAAACCCACCAAAGAAGGTAAAGATGCAAGTTTTTGTATTGAACGGTTTCCGTGTTTTGAATGTAGGTTGTTATACTAATATATATATATAACTCTAGGTTCAATCGGTAATGCAGCTCCCCTTTCTAGACGGGGCGGGGCTCCTTTTGCAGGCGGAAGAATGCCGAATTCCCCAGAGCACAACCAAGTCTTATGCGGGAATTGAACCCACGATATCCTTTAATCCCCCCGAATATCTTTAAATCTTCTATCAAACTCATTTCGTAACAGAGGCATCTTATTAGCATATTGATCGTATTCATTTGAGTTTTTATTTATAGATTTAGCTGCCATATTTCCAAATTGTTTTAAATCTCCTCTCCTCAATTGGGCTTCTAGGAATGTAAGTTTCCCCTTGAATACATTAACATCGCTAACCCTTTCATTTAATGTTTTATTCTTTCCTTGAAGGTGCAAATTTAATTCATTTAGCTTTTCTATAATGTCAGAGAGAAAAGCAAGATCATGCACCCACTTATCTTTCAATTGAGGATATGATGTATTAATATTCTTTTATTTCAGGCAAATGATCCAAGAATCTTTTTAAACACTTGGCACGGTTTAGCCACCTTACGTCAGTGTGTAACAGTAGTTCCACGAAATCAGACTCGCATTCCTCTAGCAATGATCTGAATCTGCGTCTTTGCAAACTTCTTCCACGAATAGAATTGACTATTTTAAATGCGAAATTCATCACGTCATCCGAATTCAATATTTTTAAGCTCAATGCCTGCTGATGGATAATGCAATGGTAGTTTGTAAAACTTTGAATATCATCATCACTTTTACAATGAGTAATAAATCCATTATGATGCCCAACCGTAGAAGGAGCTCCATCAGTCGTAACCGATACCAGTTTATGTATGGGAAATTTTGTTTTAGTAATAAAAGACTCAAGCGAATTATAACTATCTTTGACCTATCGTCTGTCCTTTCATCGGTAAAATTGTTAGCAGTTCTTTGACAGACTTATCTTGGAAACACATTCGAATAAATATACAACCTACATTCATTAATATTTTCTTTCAGAATCTCTTCTAAATTTTATATATGAGGTAGGAACTTAGATGTTTACATATCAAACGGACGGGCGACTAGAAATAGTTTACGCGGTCGACCTGGCCACCCCTGGTATAGCACATTTTTAGATTTTTATGGAAAAAAGATTTTCAACTGAACCGTATTTTCCACTACACGCGATGGTGTTTTCTGCTTTAGAATGCCGTGATTTCTTTTACGCGAAGGTTCATGGTAAGTGAGGAAGAAATGAGGAGCTCAGTGTGAAGAATGAACGCAATGTCTCGAATAACTGTCCAAACATCCATCTCACCCGTGTATAGTGTGTACTGGTCTTTTTGGCTGGTATGTCCTACTGGCATTATATGCTTCCCCTGGAAAAAGTGATTTATCATGTTCTCTTCAAAAACGAGCGGAACTACAAATAATATTCAGTTCTTATTTAACAAACAAATTTTTGTAACATTTGTATTTATGTTTTATATTTATTTACCTATAAATATTACCATAATATATCTCCAGAAATTGAGTTTGTTGTATTAAAATTATTATCTGGGCAGTTTTTCTTCAGCTTTATTTTATCGTTATTAGCTTTAGGGCCTGTTCACATAGGAGTCCGGTAGCGGAAGCGTAAAAGGAAAGATGGCGCTGAGACGGAAATAAACCAATTATAGGCGTTAAAAATTTCGTTGCTAGTCGTTTGGAGGTTTGTGATTGGTTAAACATATTCCAATACTTTAACGCTTCCGCTACCGGACTCCTATGTGAACAGGCTCTTAGTTTTCGTACGTACTTTAGCCAGAGCAAGTAAAATTATATAAAGAGTATCTATAACGGGGAGTTTCTTTAGACTCAATCGATTGAAAAAGTGCAAAGATTTTCAGCGTAGGAACAAGTTCAGTACGTAAGATGGCCTCAGCAATCCGCTGGAAGTTGACACGCCTCTGGGTTTATTTGTGTGTCGACTGTAACCATCCGTCATACATCGCATAGTAGGGTCTGTTTAACCCTCGTCCAGATAGAGAGGATCGTACTGTTAAAAATAAATAAAAGAAAAATATTCCCTAAATTTATACAGACAATCTAACCGAACGCAGTTCATGTTACTTGGTCCTACTATAGCCGTACGTTACTAGAAAACCGGTTACGTCACAGAGAACGAGAGCCAACTGAAGTCATTTTTTAGAGAAACAAATATATTTAAGCAAGCAAGCAAGCAAGCAAGCACACACACACACACACACGTGTGTGTGTGTTCGTTCGAAGCGATTCATAATGGGCTCTAATCTGTATGTCCTAATTTGTGTAGCCCTCATGGTATCAAGATAGGACTCTGGCCTTCTAAACTCCAACTAACCACTGGAATATGTTTTCTTGAAATCTCTAGCTTCAACATTAAATTGTTCACTGTATTTAATCCTATCGTGCAGTTGAATAAGCAATGGTTATGAAAATTTACCTTAAGAATATTTAACCTAAAATAAAGACTGTTATAAATGAAAAAAAGAAGGTTTTTTTTCAAAAATAGTGATCGAGCAGGTTTACTATCATTTTCCGCATTTCTTTTAAAATGATACGTTTAATTTTATATCAGTCCTAATAGTTCATTTTCTCGAAAAGCTCGCTTAAAGTTTTAAAATTCATCTCTGGTTTAGACTATATTACTAGAACGAACGGGTTGTATTCTGGGGATTTTTTTTTTTTTTTTTTTTGGTCCCCGTGGAAATAAGTTTCTTTCTCATGTCTCTTTCTGAATGAACGTGTTCTACCTTCCATTGGTTCTAAAACTGTTTTCCGATGACTGTCTGTTTCTCTGCCAGGGGCGAACCCGGATTCGAGCGACATGATGCAGTTCACAAAAGTCGTGAAGGAAATCAGAAAGATCTACTCCGGACAAAAAGAAGGTACTTTGAAATTTACTTCAGGTTTTTTTCAGAACCAGATACAATTTTTTTCACTAATTTTATTCTCTAGTTTCCCTTCTTGACAATGAATGAATGAATATATATATATATATATATATACTAGCTGAAAACACGCGCTTCGCTACGGAGTACATTCAAATTAAATACAACGGTCAATGTATGCAATTAATGCCAAAATAATAAGTATATATATTTATAATAAATGCGACGATCAATGTATACAATTGATGCAAAAAAATAAATATATATATATATTTATAAAAAAATCGTAAGGGATATTTATCTATTTTGGATAATATCCAATCGTCTGCTGCATTAGAAAGAAAAAGAATATTTTTTTGTCTATTTAGTTGTTATCCACGTGACGATAAATTTATTTAAAGTACCAGAAAAAGAAATCACGTGATCAGCATTTAATAAATTAAATTCTAAAAATTAATCTTTAAAAATTCACCAAAAAATCAGAAAATCAAGGTAAAGGTTCGAAAAAGATCTCATTTTAAAGGAATTTTTATGATCTTTCTCGTGATATAAATTTTATAACCCTCAATTATTGTCAAATTATTGCGTTGTATGTCAGTGAGTCAGTTACGGAACTGTTTTATATATATATGCATATACTATATACATATATATATACATACACACACACTATCTGAAATACCCGGCATTGCCCGCGATTTTAAGTGTGTTTGTTTACAAAAATCAATTTAAAAATTATACACAGTATAAATAAAATAGTATAAAATAGCAAGCGGAATGTTATACACATCAATAAAATGGAAAACCAATATAAAAATATATAAATTTATAATAAACTCCTCAGATTTCAGCTAGATTCATCATTGGAGCCTTTTATTATTGGAGCAAAAAAAGCTGAAATTGCTGGCTTAGCAGAATTTTCCAATATATATATATATATATATATATATATATATATATATATATATATATATATATATATAATTTTCTTTGAAAATTCGACAAAGACTAAAAGGAGCCAAATCTTTTGTGAGAGATATTTTTTCTATAACAGTTCCTTAATGGAGCCAATGAATGGCTCCGGGTAGGATAGATATCCGGAACGATCAAAATCTTTAGGTGTTAAATGAAACACATCCCAAAATAATAGTTTCACATGGATAAATGAATAAAAAATTCCACGTGAGCCTATTCGACCTTAACTTCTCATTTTTGTCCATATCCATTTGAAGCCTTGATTTACATCACTACTTTATTGGTCAATATTCTGCATATATGGGTAACATTCTATATGCGATATAACGGATATCAAATCCACTATTTCAAATACATTTCGTTGTTTCGAAAGAGTTTTAGGGTACTATTCCGCTACGTAACAAATTGAATTTCGAAAAAGCCGATAGAGTACCGATTTCTTGGGTTGATGTGGGACTAGGTTAATAGACGGTGGGTAGAAAATGTAATTGCGAGATAAACGGGATTTAGGTCACAGTTTTCAAAATTTTATCTACCAGTTAATGCCTGCAAAAATAACTGAAACTTATATTAAGAAGACTGTGACAACAGAAAATTTTTTATGCCTAATTATTGAGGCTTTGCTTATTTCAGACTAGCTGAAAACCCGCGCTTCGCTACGGAGTACATTCAAATTAAATACAACGGTCAACGTATGCAATTTATGCCAAAAAATAAATATATATATTTATAATAAATGCGATGATCAATGTATACAATTGATGTAAAATCTATCTATCTATATATATATATATATTTATAAAAAAATCGTAAGGGATATGCATTTTTTTTGGATAATATCCAATCGTCTGCTGCATTAGAAAGAGAAAAAAATATTTTTTTTGTCTATTTAGTTGTTACGCACGTGACGATAAATTTATTGAAAGTACCAGAAAAAGAAATCACGTGATCGGCATTTAATAAATTAAATTCTAAAAATGAATCTTTAAAAATTCACCAAAAATCAGGAAATGGAGGTAAAAATTCGAAAAAAATTTCATTTTGAAGGAATTTTTATGATCTTTCTCGTGATATAAATTGTATAACCCTCAATGTATTATTTTAAATGCAAACGTAAAAAAAGTTTAAAAAAAACAGCTTAAAAATTTAATTTTAAAAAATCTAAGAAGAATTTTTGAAAAATCTTTCTTAGTGCACCCCTACACTATAAGAAGAATCGCCATGCAAAATTTCAGCCCTTTAGGTCCAGCGGTTTGGTCTGTGCGTTGTATGTCAGTCAGTCAGTGAATGAATGAGTCAGTTACGGAACTGTTTTATATATATAGATAATGGCATACAAACATGAACTCTAATGTATGTAAGAAAGAGTTTACTCAGATTAAATTTACCACAAAATCTCCGAGAGGGGAAAATCAATTAGATGGATTTCATCATAAGGCAGGGTACACGTGTTACTCCATTATTCACACGGCAGTCTTGGATTAGTTAGACTAAGATATAATTTTTTTTTCTTTCGCTTGTTGATCGTTCGCTAAAGAGACAGGTAAAACGGATCCAAGCCGGAATTGCGAATATGCTGGGCATGCTTGTCTATATTGCTCTCATTTCCACCCATACCCATTAGATATATTGTCCTCGAATATTAACAGGCTGTATTAGAAAAGTTCTGGGAAAAAATGATGAAAACTTTAAATAATTTGATGGTCAAAATTTTTTTTTATTCTTAATAAATTCATTTTATGTACGATCCATTACTTGTTTTTAGATATTCCTCTGTCGACGAAAACGCGCCTCGTGAAAGAACTTGGAGAAAAGATGGTAAGTGCTCGATATTCTTGAATATCATACTGGGCATACAAGTGTATCATGATATTTCGATATATGGAAAGAAAAAACTTGTTTCGAACATTATCAACCACGTCCTGTTTAAAATTCTAAGTCATATTTATCTCATAATGTACACATTAAAAATGTTCTAAACAATTTCCATTATAAGGAGTATTTGTGACACATTGTTTAGTACTGATTACAGAAAGTCGTTCGCACTTTATGGAAACGATTTTGTAATTTATTTTTGTCGTTTGCATTTTGAGATAAAAATTTAGCAACTTCAGGATAATCGCCTGTTACTGTTTTGCTTTAATTGGAATGTAAAATAAGAGATTTATTTTGAAAATGGCTCCTAAAATGGATAGATGGCTCGAAGGTTACGTAACTGCGCTTTCCGAGGAGAAATATTCGTATCAACAAATTATAAAGCGGTACAAACATCGCGGTTATGGCGTTTCAAAAAAAGGTATTTATAATATATTAAGTTTGAAAGGAAAAGAAAAGTCTAACTGAAAGTAAAAATGAAAAGATGACCGCGAAACCTCATCTTAACACTGTTCGAACGCAGGTAAATATCAAGAAAGTCAAGTCTCTGATCCTAAAAGAAAATCCGCCGACTCAAAAGATCCATTTCATCGAAAAATAGGAATGTCTTCTGGCACCGTAAGTAAAATCATTCATAAAGATTTGAAGTTCAATAAGATATTCAAACCTAAAGTTCATCTGCTTTTGCCAAAGCATATTGCTGAAAGATAACCAATTTGTAGAAAATGATATGAAAAACACCTAGCTGCTGAAAAATGGAAAATTGTGGTAACGCCCGATGAGGCATGGGTGTTTTTAAGCGACTGTAATTAAAAAAGATGAATTTTTTATCGCTCAACTGACGGGAATGACCGTACTAAATGGCTTCGACAGTGTACAGAAAAGTTCCCAAAGGAATTCATGATAGTTGCAGGACTTTGTTACAACGGCCAATTAAAAATCAAAAAGTCTAAGCCAAAATTAATTCACGCTACCATCAGCAGAATATTTTAGAAATCAATTTTTGAAGAAGAAATTCCAGCCTTATATGGAAAGGACATTGATAAAGTTGAGCTTCATATGGACAAAGCCTCTAGTCACACGTCTAAATAAACTGACGCTTATCTTGCAAAGAAAGAATCAGAAACAGGAATAAAGTGTATCCCATTTAATGAAATAACTGTAAAATCACCTGACGCTTCTCCAATGGACTTTTGCGCTCTCGGTTTATTGAAACGAGCCTTGGGAAAACGGCATCCAAGAGCACTGAAAGGACTTTGGAAAACGGCCCAAGAAGAATGAAGTAAAATTGACATGACAGTACAGTCGAACCCCGCTATAGCGAACCCGGTATATAACAAACTGCCGGATATAACGAACGAAAACTTTGGTCCCACCGTTTTCCTATTGTATTTAATGCTAATTTATCCTTTTACTAGTTGTTACCCGTCAAAACATGACGGTTAGATAGTAAATAAATGTACTAATACACAAATTATACTCATCATTTGCCAGATGTTGAAAATCATAATAATACGCAGAAGCAAATTAATGTATTTAAGCGGCCTCGTCCTTATTGAGTATCTAAAGCCAGATTTAAAGATGTCACTGAGCATGCGCAGAAAGCAATTTTTAATAGTAAATTATCCCTCATTAATAGAAATTGCGGTTACAAAAACCAAATTTGACAAATCTACAGATTGCAATCTTTCGTTTAAGACCAAAATGAAGTAAATCGATGCAGTAGTTTTCTCTCAAGGATTGCCCAAAAAGTCGGCTTAGCAACTTAAATATATAGATAGCGAACCTCCGAAATCTTAAGAATCGGCTATAACGAACCTTTTTTTCTGTCGACTACCGATTTATTTTTAAACATTTTAAGAATGTCGAAGATACAACGAATGTTGAAGAAGCAAAGAATGTTGAAGATGATGATTTTACCTATCGCGATGTGCATAGAAAAGCGCAAAATTTCATCCTTCACAGATTGTGACATGAATTTGTTCGAAACATGTGACGATAAAGTCATTACACGTGAAAATCCGACTGATGAAGATACTGTGGAAGAAATTAAAATAAATCATTCTGAACTAAAAGTTTTGCGATATTTCCCAGAAATCACTGAAATATACCAAAAAATGGGAAAAATCACGGATTAAAAAAAATAATATTTTTATAAATGCAAGTATCTGTAGAATGATTCAATTAACTTTTATAGCTTAGCTTTCAGGTCAAAACATAGTTAGTAATATGAATAATACTATTGCAAAATCACATCGAAATAGATTGAGAACTTTCTAACCGATTACCTTTCTCGTGTACAAAAGCAACTGAAAAATGATATTTCTAGAAAATGCGTTTCAAGATGGCATTTCTGGTCTCTTTAATAAAGCTTTCGGTTTATTAAATGGGCCCTAAATTCTCATCCAATGATCGTACGAATAAAAGTAAAGCAGTTTTAGAATCTTAAAATATTGGTCTTTTAAATGGAGTAATAATAATAATAATAATAATTAATAATAATAAAATTCAAAATTTGCACAAAAACAGCCATTTCAACGTAGACAGATGACAGATACCTTAAAATTATTATAATTTTGTATAAGTTTTTTAAATGGATGGGTAGATAACATATCGCACCTCTGCTAGACGAGTGTTACATCTCCGAAATTTTCGATTTTGAGATAATTGCACCACAATGCTCTATAAAAAGTGCTTCTCATTCTCGAATAATGTTATAAGCCTAGTACAAACACAATCTCCTAGATGGCGCTCATTACCCTCTTCCACAACTGGGAGGGGGAACTTGCTCGTGCGCGAAGAATGAAAATAAGATTTTTGTCAGTGCCTAATGTTGTTGTATTAAAATGTTCCTGTAATAAAATATTCTTTAAATTTTATTTGGAAAAATAAATGTTTTTATTTGGAAAGTAAGATTTTTTTTCTAACGTGTTGTTCATGTTATCAAGGTTTTTTCTTCGTATTGTGAAAAGTTTAGATAGATTGTGCATCAGCATAGAGATATGACAGTATTTTCAGTCCATGTCGACAAAATGAGGTTACTAGAGGAGAGTTATATCTTGTAATTAAAATTCAAAATCATGCTTTAAAAATTGAAAACAGCTTTAATAGTATATAGTTTTGTCTTCTGAAGTGATTCGAACAATAAGTTTTCCCAAAGTTATCATAGGCATTCATAAAACAAGAAATGAAATTTCGACATTTATCTTCTTTAGGTCTTCCTGAAAATATGGCTATTTTGAGATGTAACACACTTCTAGCAGAGGTGCGATATTTCAAGAGGCATAATCATATGATACTTGTAGCGCGTAATACGCACTCGTATACTATGAATATGCACAGAAGAAAACCAAGAAAAGTGACTTATGAATGCGAAAAAACTTGAGTCAATCTTTTAATTTGTTTAAGTGTTTGTCAAAACTTAAAAATTGAAAAATTTCATTTTCAACTGAAAATTATGATACTGCGCATGATTATTTTTATCATTAAAAAAAAACAACAATTGAGGCTGTTCTAAAATATTTGCATGCATTCCTCAGTCGCAAGTGGACTGGAGAAATTTCGAAGTGAAATTGACGCGGAAAGAGAAGAAAGAAGTATCTGACCTGCTGAGGAAATCCGAGAAGCAACTGAAGTATCTGCAGGACATCATCGCGCATCGAAGCGGGACAAGTTCAGAAAAAGACCCAGAATCCTCCAGTAAGTCGTCAGGAATGGGTTCAGAGTGAAGAAAAGGCTTTCTTTGGGTATCCCTAATGTTTCTGATTGCATTAAGTTGTAAGGATTTTGAAAAAAATATTCTAAAAACGCATTTAAGTAGGTCCGTGAAATTTAGAGGCACGGGACGCACGTTTTGGAAACGATGAAAGGCGTGTTTTTACCATACTTAATCTACTTTATCACGACAAATGCAAAACCATAAACAAATTAAATTTCTCAAAGCAGTTTGTGAATTCTTCAAAATTCTTTTTATTTTAATTTAATGTTTCGAAAAAAATATTAACTCAGTTTCGGTGGAAATCTATACATATTTATGCCACATAAAAAATGTAGTAGGAAGAGTTGAAAATTTTAAAAGCGACGAGCTCTTTTCTGAAATCTCACTTCGTATGCAGAGAACAGAATTCGAAAATAAAACTTTGTCAATCTGTGATTGGAAAAAAACATCGAGAGGAAATTTCCCAGTAGCTTAACAGGGGAATGGAAGGTCTGCGAGGCTAACTAATACGGCTCTTTACCAAATGGGTCGTTGTAGTTTTGGTTTTAATAAATTCCAAACAAACATGGTCCGGGGTAACTTAGTGTTGACACTTCGGTTTGCGGTACTGAGGGTGCTCTGATCGAATCCCGACAGGCTCCATTAAATACCTTTGTTTCTATGCCGGATAGGGGCACGTTAAAACCGTAGATCTGAAAATGCTACTATGAGACCTGAGAGGGGGGGGGAGAGGGTACGATCCCTAAGATGTCACGACTGGGGGTTACTCTGTCAAAATGGACGTGACACCTCGTGTAAGTTGCAATCAGATCCTTGTAGTGCCATAAGAAACCGGAAACGCATTCCTAGCCCGCAAGCCTATGTTGACCTGGTCTAGAATACTTCCGGCCAAGCGGCATAAGCAACAACAAGCAAACAAAATTTGAAATTTCGCATCGTCATTCATATCACTTGTAATTCAGTTTTCTGGAACCCTCCGCGAGCCTTGCGTATCGTCATACCTCTACCCTGTCCTTGGAAAGAGCGTTTCGAATGAAAATGTTTTCTAAAAAACGAGCGTTCATCGTTTTTCCATTCAAAAAAATTATAATTTTCACTACCTTTATTTCTCTTCCATTTCCTCGTTGTCTAGATCTAGGACCCAGAAGGAGGTATCCGAAGCGCCAAGTTCCGAAAGTCTGCTACGCCGAGGAGGAAATACCCAGTGAAGACGAGTTTTTGTGTGAGTAGATTCCTTACTGACCTGCGATTCCGAATGCGACGCTCATGCCGTTCGAGTATTAAGCGATTTATTGAGGGACATAATCTAGCAGACGGAGGTTTTTTGAGGCCTCAGAATGAACCGTTTCTCCATTTTCAATAACAAATTGGCTACCCACATCGTACAGTGGTTAGCGCCTCGTGTTTCCACCAAGTGGCCTGTTCGAATCTCGAGTAAGTGATGCCGTCCCCTTGCAGGAGCACTATTGGTTCACCCAGAGACGTGATACCATGATAAAGTAATCGACAAATTCGCGATGTGGATTGTAAAATATTGTTGTAATCGCGATGTGTCAAATATTATTGTAATATTACACACATTTATTGATACACATTAGAACAAAAACTACATCCAGGCAACACGGACAGATACATAACAAAGACTAACAGACCATATCGTTTCAGCCGTTAGGCGGCGTTGACATATTGATCGCTTCGGTACTAGCAACTTGCCGATTACATTTCTATGTCCAACATTAATGAGGGTGAATTTCCCCCCCTTTTTCTGTTAAAGAACATAATAAATTTCGAGTAGAATCCCATAAGATAGACAAACAACAACAATAACAAATTAATACTTACAGTGGCAGAATCACTTTCAAGAACTAAAAGTCACAAAGCGCTCATTAAAAAAAAAAAAAGGCTATTTATAAATAATACCGAATCTAGTGATTTTAAACTTTTCGTGACATTATAAATTATTTATATTTTATAAGACACACAGGTAACTTTGGAATATTTATTTACTAAAAGTTTCTTTTTTAAACCCATGGTTTAAGGTAAGTGTCCCAAATATAGCCTACCCGAACATTTTTTCGACATTTCACCCATTTTTTAGTTTCTGATTAGGCTGGAAACTCAAAGAAAATCCCTAAGAACTATTTCCTTTGGTATCCCGAGATCGACCAGCTCCAAAACCAGTGCCAGTTTAAATTATGTAGCTAAATTGGAAAAATTGAAATTTCCAGTGAACTCCAGAGCGGTTCCTAATATTGCCTACCTCTGTTCCACTTACCACCTACCAGGTGAAATTAGGAGCACCTGTTAGAAGGCGTTGCCAGCAAAGTCTCTGTTTAATGCACTTTCAAATGGTATAAGCAAAATTAGAATTCGGATGCACCTACCTGGTCATTCACTGGATTCTGATTCTTTGGAGCCAAAGTTTAATAAGACAACAGCCAAAACAACTTCGGACGCCATATAGTTTCTGTTGTCGGTGATAAGAGCGTTGAGCTATCGCCGCTGTTAGTACAGACCCAGAACTAAGAAGTTACTGCATTTTCTCATACATAGCGCGAATCATACTTTAGAAATACGATATTAGGCACAGGGGCGATATTTGGGACACTCACCCTATTGTTTCCCCCAGAAAAGTAAATTACAGTAATACCCCGACTTACGCAAACTTGGATCTACGCGGTTTTTGATTTTACCCTTTTTAATTCTTGGAATGAAATTTCCCAAAAAACTCTAAATGGTGTTTTGAAGAAGCTTTGTCCAATATTAAAAAAAAAAAAAACCGAGTCGCAAACAATGCCTGAAACTGATCCTACAGCTCGTGTTATAGAAGAAGTTGTCGATCTTGCTAGTCAATTAGATGTGGGAGTCGAGGGAGATGATGTAAACGAGCTGTTGGATTCTTATCTCGAGGAGCTGACAGTCCATGATCTCATAGAGATAGGCGACCAAAGCATCACTGTAAAATTTGACACTTCAGACCCAATTCCACAAGAAAACCTGATGACGATTATAAACTGGACAGAAGGTCTCAGCGCATTTGAGAAAGGGTTACAGATTTTAGACAATATAGACTCGAATAAAGATAGCGTGATCACGATAAAGCAGGGAATGAAAAAAAAAAAATGTTAGTCTGCTATGAAGAAAATTTTCGCGAAACGAAAAAAGGCGTTAATACGGGACTACTTTATTGGATTTTTTAAAACCACCAAGATAATTTTTTTCCATATCTTGTACATATGTATAATATTAATGTGTAATACAATATTTTAATTTTGATACAATATTTTCCCTTTAAACTGGTGGTTTTGGAAATTCTTGGTCCCAATTAGACAAAACTTATATGCATTTACATGCAAAGTTGTACCCGACTTACGCGATCTTCCGTCGCTCTCACCTATCGCGTAACTTCGAGGAATTACTGTATCGAAATAGTTTTTAGTCCATAAACATCCAAAAACACCAAATGCAGTTTGGTCTCGGGTTGAAAGAACAAATACCTGTTCCAGGCCACAATGTTTTACTGGATGGTGAATCCATCTGCTTCGCTGTGGCTTCTCCGCAGCTTCAAGGTATCGAAAGGCAGTTGCTTGAGACGTACAATATTGCGCGCAAAAAGTGTATCACAGCGAAATTTCGACTCGAAGTGAGCTCAGTGCCAACTCCAGATGTTGAATAGGAAAACTAGCCTGATGTTTATCTTTTTTTCTCTCTTTCCCTCCGCAGACTGCGATGATTGCGGCCGCTCGTACGAGAGGTCCTGCCCCGTGCACGGCCCGATGTTGTTCGTGCCCGACCGGGAGGTACGTATCTGTGTCTTCACTGAGGGATTAATATATTAAAATAGAATATGTATGTACATATATACACAAATTTCCTTTCTTTATGGTTTTATTTCAGGTTCCCCCGGGGAATCACCCCGATCGTGCCTTCCGCACGTGCCCCGTCTTCTTGTCCGTGTGTCGTTCGGGCATCCGGGGAGCCGGACTGGGCATCTGGGCGGAGATAGCGGTGCCCAAGGGCGTGGTGTTCGGACCTTACAAAGGGAAGTTTATCAAGAGCCGCAACCAGGCAGAAACGAGCGGATACGCGTGGGAAGTAAGTCCACTTTTCCACGCGTAATATCAGCGCTTGGTTTCGGGGGCGCCCGCTGAAAAAAAATTGTTATTTTTTGGATGCAAACATCCTATATAGTTTATAGCATGAAACGACGATGCCAGGCTCAAGCATTTTTTTTCCCAAGTCGCACTGTCACTGCGAAGTATCGGTATCTGTTGATCACGAAAAGGAATTTTTCGCGATTTGCCAAATTGAATAGGATGTATTTAAAATTCCAACATTAAATACATTTTAGTTTATCTTCTGAGTGATTCAAAATTTTCTAAATTAATATTTAGGGAATCCAGATGACAAATTATTTTGAAACGAGCGAGATGGAAAATGGACACCGACACAAACCCTGAACGTTCAAATAATGGTCGAAGCAAGGGTGTTATGCTTCTCAAAGACACCTCGACATTTTAAAATTAACTTACATCCTTTTATTACAGTGCAGTTACGAGTACTATAGCTTACGTAAAGACTCATTTCCATTTTTTTTCCAAGTTTACTAGCTTGCCGAGTTAAAATTATGACAAGATACTCAGTCATAATTTTGACTCGACAAGCTGGATCTATTCAGTGTTCCCGAAAGTAGAAAATAATGTGTTGAAAATGACGAAAATTTAGAAATTTTCGGAATCGTTTCCGAAACTCTGCTCAAAGACGATTAACTGACATGACTGTTTATGTGCATATTTGAACCCCAGAGGTCTGAATGTAGCTTCGAGCTTAAAAACACAATAGACGACCATATCTCCAATCCTAGAACAACATTGCAGGGAAAAAGTGTCATCTAGCACCATTTAATGGAACGATTGCCGTACTCGTATAGACACCTACTATACTATGCTTTCCTGCTAAGGATTCTGGCGCAGAGCTGCTCTTTGAACGTTCGAGGGATGCATTTCTATTGCTGCATTCTTTTTTATCTAAGAACTTGTATCGTTAGTCTGAAGATAACAAATATTGCAAAAGGAATTAAGTCTGTACCGTTTGCAATTTTGTTCTTTTGTAGGAGACAGACGAGAGGCTCTGTTCCTTTCAGATGGGAACTTTTGGGCAGGATATTCTCCTCACATATGCACACTGCACATGCGCACACTTTCTCCAGAATAACACGCTTTCCACCACTTTGGTAGGATTTTATAGGTGCTATCACTGACTACTGAAAAATGAGTTACAGCAGCACGTTGGCGGCCAAATTTTTAGTAGTTTAGAGTTGTAGATCATTTGGTGTCTATTGTTTACAAAATAAAAGTAAAGAAGAAACATGTAGAAATTCTCACCGATCACACCCAATAAAAATGAACATCGTATTTGATAAGACTAAAATTTAGATACTGCAGACTGACATGGCAGATAAGACGATTTTGATCGAAATTCGGCATTCACTTTTCGAATCCAATGACCACGCGGATAGATTTACGAAACACTGTGCACAAAAAACGCTTTCGAACGTGTGTTTACCTATGAAATGAGAAGGAAATCCTGGAGTGATAAAGTCGTACTTGAAGCACGATTCTGTCGCCTTAGTGTCGAAAAAGTTGCCCCGGATGATTCCACCCAGCCTTCATTCAAGATGACGGCAGCTACCCTATGCTTCGAGAAGCAATATTTCTAGCGTTTTTGCGTTAATATTTTAAGCAATCGTTCTCAAATTGTTGAATCCGCAAGCTAATATAAATACATATTAACTGATGTTCAGTATATTACGTAACACGTGATACGTTTTTCTCCAGCATACCGCCTCAGCTGTCGCTTGAGCGTCTCTATCCGACTGTTTCCTTTATCTGTTTTTTTTTTGTTTCATACATTTGAAGTATGTAGATCTGATTACACATGAGAATATCAAAGGTTGTTCTAGTATACCGATCATTACAAGCATTTCCGCAGAACGTATTTTTAATATTGTCGTCAAATTAGGAAGCTGGTTGTGCGCGGAGTCATCAACTTTCTCGATTGTGTACTTCGTATTTAGAATAGTGGAAAGACTACTCTTAATACGATGTGACCGCTTCAGGGGTTGTCTGTTTTGCAGGTGCGCAAGGGAGGAAAGGTGGACCACCACGTGGACGGGTCGGACCCTTCGGCCTCCAACTGGATGCGGTTCGTGAACTGCGCCCAGCACGAGGGTCACCAAAACATGGTCGCGTTCCAGTACGAGGGCAACATCTTCTACAGGACCTACAAGACAGTGTTGCCCTTCACGGAGCTCTTGGTGTGGTACGGAGACCGTTACGCCGTGGAGCTCGGGATACAACTCAGCGAGGAAGAACCGGAAGGTGGGTTTGAAAAGACCAGATCAGTTTTCAGGGGCGCCCATGCGCCCCGAAAATGCCTTTGCCAGATTCAACATTTTCGGGATGTATGGCCTTTCGTGGTCTGCCGAACATTTGTTTTCGAAGCCTATGTATGATTTCCCAGCGTTGACAGTATATGTATCTAAAATGTCTCTTTTTGTTTAAAGTGATAAAAACTTTTACTCAATACAACTTTAATGTGATTTATCTTCGGGAATTGTAAAAGTCTTTCCAAAGTATAAAAGGAAAAAATAGGATTGGTTTGGCCGATATTTCAAAAGATTTAAATTTAGAATTTACAATTTTAAACTGAAAATTTTCTGTGGAATTGGTCAAAAATGCTTTCTATTCGTAATGAAATTTATTCAGATACAGATGAGTGACATTTTTTAATCAAATGCGAGTAAATAAATAAATAAAAAAAACTGTACAAGAACCTATCTTCTCAGCATTAAACCGAAATGCGGGAGACAGTTATTGAACCAAAAATCAAATTTTTCTGTCGTCTAATCAAAATGCGCCGGAAAATTGTTTTTTAGTTCAAATTTTCAAAATATCAGCCATCGAAAATCTTATACTACAAACCTATTGTTGTACGTCAACAGAAATTCACTCTAATGATTCACATTTAAAAGAAAAGGGTATAGGGGGAGGGTTTGTATGCTTTTCAGTTTCGAGTCAAAATGAATGATTTCTATCCAATTAGGTGACAAGAATAGACAAATAATAATTTCAAAAAATCGTTTTTTCAAAATGTCTTTCTTTTAGCTCCGTTTTCAGATTTTCAAAATTTTTGCTAGTTCGGAGGCAATTTTCGCGAGACATTCGCATAGAAGAACGGATATTATTGACTTTTTATTTGCGAGTACGATACAGGTGAATGTACATTGCTTCCTTCGTGCTACCTTCATTTTGATCAAACAATCCCAGGGATGACATATGGAGGGCTCGCACTTTACCTCAATCACTGACATTGCCCTCCCACGTGACTGCTTCGTGGACCATCGCACTTAATATAAAGGTTTTCCATATGAAAGATGTACTTCTATTTTCTCTTACGCAGGAGACGGAAGTGAAACGGACGAATGCCATTTAAGTTCGACGTCAAGATGCTTCAGGATGATCAATTCTGACGCCGAGGAAACATCGGGAAGCAAGTGTTCCACCCTTAGCCCCAACACCTTCATTCCACTCAAGAATTCCGTTGCACGCAATTGTTGGCGCGAAGACTCTTTACTCGAGGCGACCGCTTCGGAAACCGAATTAGATCGAGTGTGTCGAAAGATGCTGCCGTGTATAAATTGCGGCGAGGCGTTTAATGACAGATGGAACTTGAAATTACATCGGCAGATCCACGTTCATAAGAATAGTCCTGAAACGATCCAAACCCCACATCCCGAGACCATCCTTAATCGCCAGCGAGGTGAAAAATGCCCGCATTGCGAGTACAGAGCTGCTCAACCTGCCCATCTTAAAAGTCACGTAACTGCAGTACACATGGGGCAGAAACGCTATAAATGCCCGCATTGCGAGTACAGAGCTTCTCGTTCCAGCCGTCTTAAAAGTCACGTAACTGAAGTACACATGGGGCAGAAACCCTATAAATGCCCGCATTGCGAGTACAGAGCTTCTCGTTCCAGCCTTCTTAAAAGTCACGTAACTGCAGTACACATGGGGCAGAAACCCTATAAATGCCCGCATTGCGAGTACAGAGCTGCTCAACCTGCCAATCTTAAAAGTCACGTAACTGCAGTACACATGGGGCAGAAACCCTATAAATGCCCGCATTGCGAGTACAGAGCTTCTCGTTCCAGCGATCTTAAAAAGCACGTAACTGAAGTACACATGGGGCAGAAACCCTATAAATGCCCGCATTGCGAGTACAGAGCTTCTCGTTCCAGCCGTCTTAAAAGTCACGTAACTGCAGTACACATGGGGCAGAAACCCTATAAATGCCCGCATTGCGAGCACAGAGCTGCTGATCCACGCAATCTTAAAAGGCACGTAACTGCAGTACACAAAGGACATAAAACCTCTAGCTGCAGCTAATTTGAATTCAGAGCTATAAAACCTTGTATTTAAAAAAAACCTCGTAACCGCACATGGGCACAATCCTAATAAATATGTTTGTTTGGCAAAATAATCCACTGTTCTTGAGAGGCATGTACGACAGCAGTATACATGACTTTTCTGTACACAGAAGTCCGCATTACGAGTGTAGACCTACGAAATGCGGTAGACCAAAATAAAAGATGCTCAGTTTTAAAACATGATAGGCAGAATACTTACAAATACCAGAATAGTGTGATGAAACGAACTCGTAATATTTGCATTACAAATGCATGCAAATGTAAAACACCTATAACCTAAACCCTGAAAAACCTTATTGAGTACAGATAGACAAGTGTCTCCGACCCGCAACGTACAGCTGTATTGTATACCTTTTTTAGAAGCTCAAGATCAGTTCGTTATTCTTTTGTTTTTTCTAGGAAGCATTTTGCAACTTCAAAGAGAAACTGGTAAAAGAAACTTTGATCTGCATTCTTTGACATTTTTCTGTGGATTGTTATGATGCCATAAGACGCAATAATAAAGACTTGAATCCACTTGTTTATGTATCTTGACAAACTTACAATAACTTCGTATTAGCATAAATAACTTTCTAAGAAAAAAATAAGTGATGTGTCCTTCAAATTGTTTGATTTCAGAAGAACGCGAAAATATGTTTGTTGCATTTTCAATTCTCGATATTTACTGTTGTAGATCATTGGCTTTGCAATCGGGATTAGCAATCCGAAATATACATACATACATTGTATGTGTGTATATATATATATATATATATATATATATATATATATATATATATATATATATATACAGTGGTACCTCCGAAAAGCGGACAGTCACGGGACTAAAAGTTTTGTCCGTTATTAGAAGGTGTCCGTTATTGGGGAGGACAACCTTTTTATAAAAAAAGTTTTTGCACTTATGTTTGACATTTAACTGAAAATTACGGCTTGATTTTTAATTAAAAAGGATAAATTAATTAGGTAAAGAATAACTTTAAGAAAAGAATAGCTATTTACTACTTTACCTTTTAAATGTGTGCTAATCCTTTTATCTTGCATTAAATAACCCCCATATTCAATATATAAGAGCTAAATTATTGTAATTACTGCTGAAAAAATCTGTTAACAAATTTTGATTTCTCTTTTTTACACAGCAAAACCGTTTTTCAAGGTGAATCTTCATAGGATTTAGGTTTACTAGTCCCTCCGAATCTTCAATGTTCAGAAAGAACTGTTTTAATTGTTCGCTGTATTTCAGTTCTTCCAAATAATCTTTGATTTTGCAGTCTTCCATTGGCGATTCCTCATCATCCTCCTAAAAAGGGCCAGTGCTTCAGTGGTGTCCCTGTGAAGGAAATTGGAAACAGGCAGGTTTTCTTCCTCAATGGATAAATCGTCGTCGATCGTGACATAATCTTCAACGCTGACATTTGAATCCAAATTGGCTACTAGATCCGCAAGTTCTTTTTTGCTTCTATCAGTAGTACTGTCAGTTGCCACTTCGCTTGTACTAAACCCCCCCCCCCCCCTTGATAAATATTTTAGAACGCACCCAAGTTCCACCTTTTTAAGGGCTGACGTAGTCCAGGAAATTGCATCCAAAAGAGATACCGATTTTGCCAACTCTTCGCTAGATTTGCAGGAGATAATCTGTGAAAGCACATGTCTCAGAAGCAGCTTTCTGTATCGTACTTTAAAGCTCCTGAATAATTCCCTGATCAAGTGGCTTTTCTACAGCCACTTGATCAAGGAATTATCCGCAGTAATGTTAGGAGGTCGAAGTGGTGTTAGGAGGCAAGAAAACTAAGTTAACATTTTTGAGCTTTAAATCATCAGGATGGTAAGTAGCATTGTCCATGAACAGAATGATTTTTCTCTTTTGTTTTTTCATTTTGCTGTCTAACTCCACCCACCAATCGCTCATTATCTCAGTGGTCATCCACGCTTTCTTATTTGACTTCCACGAAACACTAAATTTTCGTACATCAATGTTCTTGAAACATCTAGGCTTCTTAGCTTTTCCGATAACAACTGGAGTTTCGAAGTCACTCAGCATGTTGTAACACAGCAAAAGAGTGAGCTGCTCTTTTCAAAATTTCCCGCCGCTACATTTTTCACCTTTAAAATATAAGGTCTTGTCCAGAAGGACGCGGTAAAAGAGGCCAGTCTCATCGGCATTGAAAATGTCTTTGTCATCATATCCTCTGCACAAAGATTTAAGCCTTTCAATGCAATCTGTTACTTGATTTGAATTTACAGATTTTCCCTCGCCACAGATCTGGTTAAAAGATATATTGAGACGTGTCCGGAATTCTTCCAGACATCCATTTGAGGCCTTAAAAGTTTCTAATCTCAAACTTTCACGGACTTCTCTAGCTTTTTCTTGGAGCAAAACACCACTTACATGAATGTTCTTCGCACCAGCAGAACGGAACGATTTCATCAACACTTCGCCAATTTCGCTTGTTTCTGTCTTACGAAACTTCAAATTTTGGTTCGAATTCAGGACCCCCCCCCCTCCCCCCCCCCAAAAAAAAACAGGTTTCGCGCATCTAAATTCCAAGAAACAGATTTTTGGAAGAATAGGAAGGAAGAAAGAAAGGGTCAGAGGGGGTATAAGAATGCCATTGGGCACATTTTAGGGCCTGTTCACATGAGTCCATTGCGTTGCGTTAAGGAAAAGATGACGTTGTGACGAAAATAAACCAATCATAGGCCTCCAAACGATTAGCAATGAAATTTTAACGCCTATGATTGTTTTATTTTCGTCTCGACGTCATCTTTTCCTTAACGCTACGCAACGGACTCCTATGTGAACAGGACCTTAGGGTTGAATTCCATTGCGTCAAGCACGGAAGGAAAGAGTTCTGAAAAGTTCGTTGTAAAGACGCATAAGAATATATTTTTAGCTTGCTTGTTAGAATAATTTTGAAATGTTTGCCAAAATAATTGAAAGTTTTTCTAAAATACCTGTCCGCTATCCAGAGGGAATAACATGGATTGCCCTATATAAAAGGACTAGGACTCGTAAAAATGTCCGTTAATTAGAGGTGTCCGCTATTCGGTAGTGTCCGTTAAGGGAGGTACCACTGTATATATATAATATATATATATATATATACACAAACAGGTGGTTATCAAAATAATGGAAACACCTATAAATATTAGTGGTGTTCAGGAAAGTGCTTCGTATTCCTTAAAATACAAGTATGGCCCCGGTATTTTCTATAGAATGTAGTTTATATATTATTCTACCTTCAGGTAGCAGTAATGAAGCTATGGGCATCGTGGTTTCTGGAGGATTACGTAAAATGTTAAACATTGCAGACCTTGCAGAGAGAGCAAATTGTTGGAGCGCGTCAAATGGGAATATCTCTTGCTGCAACTAGCTGGGTTTAGGGTGTTTCTAGAACTATGGCATCGAATGTCATAACAGCATACAGAATGCGCGGATAAACATAGTCTTCGAAATAGAACAGTGGAAGAAAGGGAGAGCTGAGTGAAAGAGACGGACGAGTATTGAAACGGATTGTGACTTGTAAAAATAAAACAACTGCAACCAAATTTTCCATAGAGCTCGATCTGAATCTACAGGCTCCCGTATCAGCCGATATAGGTAGGAGGGAAATTCACAAATCAAACATTTACTGATGAGTAACAATTCCCAAGCCACTTGTAACAGATGTGAATGTAAAACGTCGTCCACGATGGTGCCACGCACACAAATCCTGGTCGAGTGATATGTGAAAGAATGTCGTGTGATCAGACTAATCATCGGTCCCATTGTTCCCCACAAAAGGACGTGGGAATTACTGGAAAACATCCAAACAAATATATGATCCTGATTTTCTCATGCAAACTATCATTCATGCAGACGGATCTAACATGGCTTGGTCTGCTATCTCATGGTTTTAAGCAAGTCTTATTGTAACCCCAAAAGGGAGATACACTGGGAAGGACTATGTCGAACGTTTTGCTAACCAGGTTCATCCTATGATGCAAACATTATTTCCCGTTGTAGAGGGTGTTTAAAAGATGATAAAGCTGCTGTCCATACAGCCAGTCCTGTAAAATTTTGGCTTGAGTAACATGAAAACAGAGGCAAACATGTTACCTAAACCCCACAGTCCCCCGACTTCAATATCATCGAAACACCGTGGTTTGTTTTAGAGAATAGAGTCAAGTATCGATATCCATCAACACCAACTCTACATTAACTTTCATGAATTCTCAATGACGAGTGGTAGAATAATCCCTTAACCATTATTCATGTCTTGTACAATCTGTTCTGAGGCGAATTCAGGCTGTATTACATGCCATAAACTTCCCTACTGCATACAAATAAAGTATTTCATGTTATTCCTTGGTGTTTCCACCATTTTGATAATCACATACATATATATATGTACATATATATGTATATATATATATATATATATATATATATATATATATATATATATATATATATATATATATATATATATATATACACACACTAGGTTACCCGTATGAAAATTTCGCGTGCGAATAAAATAAGATTCATTTTATAGAGAGGTTGTTCGTTTGTAGTAGGAGGAAAAAAGAACCGGTTCATTTGTAGCCATTCTTTATTTGTCAAATAACAATGGTGTGTAAGGATCATACAAAATTGATTACAAAACGCCTTTGGCCGCAATATTGGAGGTGAAGCATAACACAAAATAGGGGAACATGAGATATGTGCATGTCAAAACATATTTGTAGACAATATTAAGACTTAAGTATGACACAAACTGGAGGAAAATGTGATATTTACGTTACAAAATTTTGTACACATTATTTGACCTTGCGGTATCGATGCATCCGGAGAAAGAAGTCTCGGACCGAAAGTCAGTTTTTAACTTCGATATTTAAACAAACAATACAATGCGTCTTTCTAAATTAACAATTTGTTAGAATCGGAGAACTTAATCTTTTAAATGGTACCTCATTTACCGATTTTGGTTAAGTATGAAGGGAGATAAAGGGATCGTCACCAAAAATCACCTTCTAGAAATAATATATAAATATGATGATGAGGATGGTATGTTTTTCACATTTAAGGGTTAGTGTTCAAGAGATAAAAGTAAAAGTAAATAAATGAGAGCGTGCTTACCATCTAGCAACAAAGCAAATCTTCACATGTCTCGGGCACATTTTCCCATAGAGTTTCCAAAAGAAATTTGCCATTCCACCACGCACCAACAGCTGTTCCCATCTCATTTTTTTCTTCGACTTGCACATCTACATGGTAAGATTTATTTTGCTTATCCATTAATTATGAGACAAATTAGAAGCTTTCCCTTGATAGCTCGGTAGAATTTTGTCATGTGCAATTCAGTTGGGTACATAGAATTGAATAAATGAAAATAAACTCTAAAAAGATGTACTAAAGAAAAATATCATTCATAAAATGTTCTTCGGGGGGAAGGAAAATAGATTTTAGTCTAAACAGATTGTTTTTCCATGCAAAAAGAATAATGTACACCTACGCGGATATTGCTAAGAAAGAAACTTATTAATTCCCAGAATGATGATAAGAGAAGACGATTTTAAAATTAAAAATTTCAGTGTGCGCACGATAATGAGAAAAAGAACCAGCGCCATCCAGAGGAAGAAAAAATATTTATAATGCTTATACTTCATTTTTTATACGAAGAATACAATGTGCAATTCAAAATTAACAGTTCGTCAGAAGCGGAGATCTTAATCTTTAAAATTTTACCTCATTTATGGTTAGTATGAACGATGGTTAGTATGGTTAGTATGAACCTTATTTGGTTAAGTATGAACGAAGGAAAAGGGATCGTCAGAAAAAATCACCTTCTAGAAATAATATATATATATATATATATATATATATATATATATATATATATATATATATATATATATATATATATATATATATATATATATATATATATATATATATATATATATATATAGTGGCGGACAAAAAACAAAAAAACTACATCACCTGCGTAAAAGTGGAAAAGTGTTCAAATAATGTTTTTCATGTATATGTTTTACGCACAGGTCATATTGTTATGTTAAAATAATGTTGTAGGGTTAATATTAATCAAGTTTTGTTAGGATCCATAAATTATTTACATTTAATTACTCAGGAAAAGGAAAAGTAGCGAAAAGTACAATATTTAACAAAACATAGAACAAAGTAATTGATACAAAAATTTTGTAGTTAATGTTTAATTCCACATAACTGCAGTCATATTACACGTACTTCGGTGTGTATACACGCATGAGGATCAATTCAATACTTAGAAGATCCTCCGCGAGCTGTGATGACAGCCTTGCAGCGGTCTGGCGTGGAAGATATCAACTTCTGAATGTAATCATACGCATGCCATATGTTTTCTTTAATTTTTCACGTGGACTTAACGCGCGGTGAAAACAAAGCGATCGGAAGTCGTGTATGTGTGCACTTCGGAATCGGCATTCTTGATTTTGTCTTCGTTCCCACCGCGTCGACCGAAAACAATCTACGTATTAGACGTGTGTGTTAAATTTAAGTTAAAATGACGCATATTTTTTCATAGTTTCTATTTATTAAGGAAAATACAAAAAACCCCACCTGAAAATAAATCATTTACTTGGTCTTATATTTTTCTGAAGAACAAAGTCCCTTAAGTATATTTGGCATTGATTTTTAATACGAATGAAATTCTTGGCACGATTTCTGAAAATTTGCTTTCGTAAGTAACATGGTGTGGGGAAGTGGGTCGTGATCGAATAGGTAACAACAGTAACATGCAAATGCTACGAATTTCGCGAAATTCTACAAAATCAGTTCTTGTATAATGGTATCTAAAAATTCGCAATACTTAGAATGTATAACTTTTCTGTAAAAATATTACACTCTGAATATTTTGATTACAAAATAAAAATATTCATTTACAATGTACTATAAAAGTGATTTCCGCTTATAAGAATCACGTTTGTTATTACTGTTTTTGATTCTTATAAGCGGTTGATTCTTATAGCCGAAATTTAGGTTTTTGGACAGGCATACACACCTCTATATACATATATTAGATAATTTACCATAAAATACTCTTTAATTTACGTTAATTATCTTTTATTAAAATAATTTTTTATAATTTTAAAAATACAACTTCATTTCCAGACCAATAAGTAGATACACATGATTATAGTAAGAGAAGAAAAAAATCCAATATTTGTTACAACATACCAGTTTAACAGTTTTAACATTTCAACTACAGGAAGGGAGCAAGAAAAAGTTTTCTATGGTAGTTTGGCGAAATGAAGTTTTCAGGAGGCTGTTTCAATACTCTTTCAATACTAATAGTCGCAGACGAAGATTCACTTTCTAGGTTACGTTTCACGGTTTGATAACGTGCTGAATCTACTAATGTCACGTTTGCCTAAGTGATAGTGGACACTTCGACGAAGATTTATGTGTTTCAGGGTCCAGGAAGCCGCAACCAGAATGTGGGAGGTGGGGAAAAAAAGGGCCCCAATTTTTGTTTGTCAGTGCAGAAAAGTGAAATCGGACCCGGACGGGTAAAGATGCCCCCGGGTCAAGCTAATAGGACAGTGTTGTGCTAAATTGTTTAAGGGGAAACTATTATGTTATGTCTAACAAAGAAAGGAATAAATTTTAAGACTATATTCCATCCCATCTTATCAATTTTTCTTATAAAAGAAAGAAAGAACTTCGTCCCTTTTTGGGGTTTAAGTGGCTTTTTTTGAAAAATGAAAGGAAAGCGAAGAGTGTAAACTGATTCTTATAACCGGTGGATTGATTCTTTAAAGCGAAAATTTTAACATGGAAAGCGGTGATTACTGTAAGCGGTGGTTACTGTAATTTAAAATATAAAATATTATCAATTTTTCATGAAAATAACCGCATTTAAGCCTCTTGCGACACTTAAAAATATTTTAGTAGAGCGTTAAAGTTTACATTAAAAATTCTAAACTCAAAAGGAAAATTTTGCTTGTTAT
Organism: Dolomedes plantarius; assembly: GCA_907164885.2. Taxonomy (NCBI): domain Eukaryota; kingdom Metazoa; phylum Arthropoda; class Arachnida; order Araneae; family Dolomedidae; genus Dolomedes; species Dolomedes plantarius. The sequence continues at coordinate 116,771,468 of OU015503.1, read as the reverse complement.
AGAAAATCTCTATGTAAGGAAACTTTTTTTTCGTTCCACCCTATTGCACGGGAGGGAGGGATAAGCCGTTGCCATCCTGATTCTGAAATCTGCTGTTCTGGAACTACTCTTTCCAGCATCGTCAAATCGCTGCATCGCTTCGACCCAGATGTAGAACGAACTTTCGATTTGCCCAACCCGGTTCTTTCGATGGATGACACGACCTGTTTAAAACTGGGAAATATGCTCGTAGTGAGCACGAATCTTTCTTCCAGCGTTGTTGCGGTCGACCTACGATATTCTCAGTCGAAATGCAACAGAAATCTTGAGCATCGGATCGAAAATCTCTCCTTCTACACAACTGCTGCATGCGAAGTTCTCATGTGCTGGAACTCGTACAATTCGTTCGTTGGACACCAAAATTTGATCATTTGCATGTTCGGTCGAAACATCTTTCCATCCCAAATTTCATTACAATCGGACAAATCACTCTTCAGACGTCGATAATTTTTTATCTTTTTTGTTACAGCGTAATATGGTAAACTGCGACTATGAAGGTTAAAAAAGTAAAGAAAGTTGTGTAAAATACTTTATTATGGACGTATAAAAATAAAAATAAAATAACTTCATAAAGGTGAAATGAGTGGTGGGGGATGATAATTTACAATCCTCGAGTTATTTTTTCCGAAACTTATTAAGGATCGTTTCTAAAGTATTTCAAATAGTTTAAAAACAAATTTTTTTTAATATGGCCCAGTAATAAACTATAATGTTAGAATTTTTATAGAGGCAATTTGAAATTAATATATCCAAAAATGCAGAAAATTGAGTCCTTTTTAATTTACCCCTCCCCCCCGAAAAAAAAAGGATCATGGGGATTGCTAGGTTTGATGCTATACCACTAATAAATGTATTTTCAGTACAGTGTTTGGAAAAACCAGTACGTTGATTTGCGATCGGAAACTATTCAACACAAGTAATTATCGGACACATTTAACGATAATGGGGAAAGGAAAAAGAGATGAATGTTTGAAAAATCATACCTAAAAATTTTAAAAAAAGCAAACGCAGTCTTCTTTCCAAAGACACGAATTTTTATTTTCAGAAGAACACTTTATAAAAGATTATTTTTAAAATATTGATGTGGGAAATCGACTTAAATATATTTGTTACATACAATGGCTAATAATGGGGAGGCTAAACGAAACAATAATCGCAGTGGACTGTAACTGAAACTTAAAAAACATTATTGATGATGGGACCGAAAGTCCGCTTGTCTCGCAGCACTAATACACAACTGAGGTTTCTCGCCAAATATTGGCTCTGAAAACAAACGGCGGATGCCTTGGCGATCGCCAATAGGATACGTAATGACGTATAGACGAAGGCGGCCTTAACATTCCCGTATGGCCTTGAAATGTAGATTTCAAAAAATTTACAATATTCAAAGTACAACAAACATAAAAAAACATTATAAACACACAATAGATAAATGGTATGAAATATCAAATAATTCCAATCAATTTTCTTTTTCAATAGGCAAAATACATAATTTGGAAATACTTCATTTCAGAAGTAAGGTAGGAAACTAACTCGATACGTATTGCCATGGTGACAAAACAAACAAATATTGCTATATACACTCTGTACAAATTACTTTTCTTCTGATTTTTATATTTTTTTTAAAAGTGGACCATAGAAATCCACTCCAACATGATTGATAGGGGGAAAACACGTAGTTCTCTCTCTAGGGAGAATTCCCATAATCTGAGTTACTGCACGGGTTTTGGCTTTGGAGCAAATAATACACTCGCGAACAATTTCTCTTGAAATGATGCTTACGATGCCTAGGTGGCTGTAAAAATGGAGCACTTGAATCGAGACCATTCTTTCTCCATGTCATGCGAAAGAGGTACTTGCGCATTGAGATCACCTGAGAGGTTTTCATACAAATTCCAGTTGGCTTTCCGAAGTTCCAGCAGAGATTACCTACCCCAATGGAATTAACCTTAAGATAAATTTCAATCAAAATAGGAATGTGATCACAACCGAAATTGTAGAGTACTCTCCAGGAACTGTAAGGAAACAAGCCATGGCTAATAGGTGTCAAATCCAAAACATTAATTGATCCATAGTTGTGTGAACGGAAATTGGGTGTCCCGTCATTTAGTCTCAAGAAGTTCTTATCATTCGCCAAATTTTAGAGATCCAGACCTCTTGCATTAGTGCAAGTGCTACCCCTGGTAGCATTTTTAACATTGAGGTCCCCAAGTATCACAGTACTATCTTCAAACAAGCTCTCCGTCATATTAGAATTGAGTTTCTGATTATTCGGAGGATGGAAAAGTCTTTTGATGGTTATATTACGTTACTAAGAATGGATAGAAATGCCTAGATATCGAAAGCTGAGAGTTGCAGGGTTGATATCCGGGAGCCTCTGAAAGTGAACATCTCGGATAAGGAACATGAGACCACCTCCCCCTGACACCCGTTCTATACGGACTATACTATAGCCCTTCACGTCCAGAAGACGCTTCTCGTTTAGTTTAGTCTCCTGAAGTGCAATAACCGCTACATGAAGTCCAACAGCGATTTCCTAAATCTGGTCGAGCTTTATCCTATTTGCTCCGGTACTTAGTCCGTTAATGTTCCATTGAAACACACGAAGATATCTTGAAAGGCATTTTCTATGAGGAGACTGTAGATCATCTAACAAACAGGACCCTATGCCTAAATCCTGAGCGCTTCCCTGATTTACCTACGCGACGGACGATGTAGTATTAGAATCAAATATATGCAGCTGGTCCATGGCGAAGAGTAGTATGCAGCTTCATTTGAAGTGAAGCACAACTAGGGCTAAAGACTGACGTGACCTCGATGCCTGTTGGTCCGCGGAAGGTATTTTATTTCCCTTCTACCACCTATTGGGTAACCAATAGAGGCATTCCCCTATCCGCCACCTGGGGACGCGCCCTCTAGGGGTTACAGGCTCCCCCGAGGGAAAAAATTATGTGGATGAAACGATGAATATGAAATGTGTGAAGAGATGTAATGTATGAAACGATGAAGATGAATAGTATGAAGATGAAACGATGCATCGTCAGCAAATGGAATCTCCAGAAAAATGAAATAAATGATAAATCCTCAATAACTAGAATCGTCGGGAGGCTTTGAAGTGATGAATCCTCAGGCAAATAGAATAGTTAAGAGAATGAAAGAAATTATCTTCCGCAGGTGGAATGTGAAGAGATGTAATGTATGAAACGATGAAGATGAATAGTATGAAGATGAAACGATGCATCGTCAGCAAATGGAATCTCCAGAAAAATGAAATAAATGATAAATCCTCAATAACTAGAATCGTCGGGAGGCTTTGAAATGATGAATCCTCAGGCAAATAGAATAGTTAAGAGAATGATAGAAATTATCTTCTGCAGGTGGAATGCGGGATTCTTGGCCGCAAGGAAATAAATGAAAGGATTGTGAAGGCATCTAATGGAAAGTATGGAAACATGGCAAGATGTGTCCTAAAACAGAAGTAAGGAAAAATATTTAAAAAAGATGGCGAGACACAAGTAAAATAATAAAAACAATTTAAATGATTTCACTTGAAATTTGTTACACGATATTTTGAAATGGCACTAAAGCTATAATGGCACTAAAGTAATTATATAGCGATTAATATATACTAAAATATCTACTACATACAAAGAGACTGCTGAACAAATATTCGTTATAAAAAAAATTGCAAAAATTTATAAAATTATTGTTCAAAAAACAGTGTTCATTTTCTCTCCTTATGCTCCTTACGGCATGCGTGCGCAAACATGTTAATTATGACGTCATCATATTTTTCTCCTGTACGGTAACGCTCTGTGAGCGGTGGTAGAAAAAGAGTATAATGTTGCTCTCTGTAACATGCTTCTATGTTATGTTCTGTGAAAATGTTTCTTTGCTGCTATTTTTACTCTGCGTGACTAAATTCCCATAATTATATCTAAAAGATTAAAAATTAAAAACAATAATTATTCGAAAGAAAAAGTATATCCAAAATTGCAAGGAATAATGCCGTTAAGAGTATCTGAATCAAAGCTTTTCAGATTCTTCAGAAGTTTCATTTCAACACTGAAATTAACATGCACAACGATGTCAATTGGCTCTATATGTTATTCTCATTACTTCGTAAGTTCCATAGATATTTATATAGACTGCTAAAAGTAACAAGAGTCTATTTCCTTACATCAAATTTTAATACTATCAGCTATAATGATAAATTTATAAAAAAAAAACTATACTCCAAATAGGTAGAATCAACTTTTTAAAGACATGTATTGTAATTGAAATATAACAGTTCAACAATAGAAAATTTTGTCAGTGTACATATATACATATATATGTGTGTTTTTATATATAAGGTTTTTTTCTTACACAAACCATTGAAAAACTGAAAATGAGTGACATATCTTTAAACGGGTCACCCCAATGTATCACTTATTTAAACTATGAAGCTTTAAAAGGAACTGTCTACACTTGTGGCATTCCGGATCGATATCTTTGTACTGATTTGTTAAAAACATATAAATGTAATATCTTAGACCTCTAAACGAATTTTTCAAGAAAATCCTGCGATACTCTCAATCAAATTTTTCCTGACTAAAGACGTGAATAACGCCCAAAATGAAATTCATGTCATTGCAACAATAACTTTTTCGCATCTTACATACGAAGCAGTCAGATTCCCCTATAGTATGTCTGCTGTTAATATCGAGTGAGGCAAAGCTTCACGCTTTGCGTATCTAGAGATATCTACAACTTCAAAATTTTAAAAGATCTACAACTTCATTTATCAAAGAATGAGCCTTAAAAAAGACGGTTAACTTACCTATTCACCATTAACTTCTATTGATGATGACACTCGATTCTTCAGGTTATCCAGTAGAAGGAACCTCCTCAGATCCGAATCTACATCTATGATCAAAGAGAGCTTGTAGACTGCCCAATCTTTGATGATTCTTGGTTCCATGTGATCCGGTAATGATGACTTCACACGATCCTTGATGTTTTTCAGTAGAACGAACCTCCTGAGATTTGAATTTTTCTTTCTCAACAAAGATAACTTGTGGCAGGTCCAATCCAAAATTTGGCCTGGTTGCTCGTCTTCCTCATCATCAGAATCTGAACTGGAACTTGAAGAGCATTGTGAACACGACGAGCTGCAGCTGGATGATGAGTCGTCTTCGTCGTCAGAGGAAGAGGAAGAAGAAGAATCGTCATGGGAAGAGGAGGAAGATGACGATGAAGCATCTTCATCGTCGGAGGAGGAAGACGATGCGGATAAAACATCGACGTTCGAATTAACGAAAATCTCTAAATCATCCTTCCGATAATTATCGTCCGAACAATGGAGCTTTCTTTCTCTAGGGCTCTCTTCGTCGCAACTCCTCTTAGATCGACCTAGTAATGGAGATAGAACAAAGATTATTTGTTTATTAAATTTTCGCAGATGAATCATTAGCAGTGGTTATTTCTTTGAGGTAAACGCATATAAGTGGATTGCACATAAGATTTTCCATACAATCCAAATTAATGCAAAAATATAATAAATATGTATTGAAATCTATACATCAAACGTCTGTTGTTTAAAATATACATCTCGAGTGTAACTAAGTAGAAAAATTTATATATTTTGGAAGAAATTATAAAAGATCTTAGCCTAGGATTGAATTCCCTTACATTTCTTAGAGCAGCTAAGCGATAAGAAAAGAAAATTAATGGTTGTTGGTATCCAACTTAACTGTCAAATTTGGCTAGCCGGTATTGGCTATATTGTCTATGATTAGAAAGTGTTTTCGCCAAATATGAAATAATTCTCCGATTTAAAAATAACTAAATTAATAATTTGAAAGTTTTAGTAACTATGAAAAATTTGCTTTATAGAAATAATTTAAAACACAAATTCAATGAAGCACAAGTATTGAAAAGAAAATATTCAGATGCAGTAATATACAGGTAAAAAAATACAAAGTCAGGAAAGAAATGATATTCTCTTTTATACAAATTCCGATTATACTTAAAGATATAAATAAAGAATTATTCCCCAAAATATCGACATAAAGTAAATGTGTTTACAATGGTTAAGAAATTGCATTGCAGTACGTTCCCAAGGAGCATTGAATGTAATCATTTGGCACCCTAAAAACAAAATCAAATATATTATTTATCAAAATAAGTTGACTGGAATACTGAATGTACATAACTCGCGTATCAGTCTGGATCGCTATTTCCTCCAATAATCCTTGGCATCAAAAATATTTTGATTCAACGAATGAAATCTAATCACAAGGATAAAATCTATCGTAATAATAGCCCAGTTCTGTCCCTCTATCTGTAACGCTTCCGGAGCGACCGCTTCAAAAATATATCAGCCTATGGCATCCATTTTGTTTTTTGAGTTAGGCTTAACAAGTGAAAAGTAAAGTAAAAAAAGATTATTTCCTATCTCAACCCAAATAATTTATTAGAAACGACGTAATATAGACACAAAGCAACTTCATTTCGATTTTTAGACGGCTGTAATAAACGGTTATGACAATTTCAAAACAGCTCGCGAATGTTTAAAATAGTTCCCGGAATAAAATATCCTTGCATTGTAACGCATTTTCGTTCTGAAATCCATATTCATTAGAAAATTATCTCTTTTCCGCCACCTTTAGAGTTATCATAGTATTTCATTTAAATTAATAAGAAGCATTCATTTTATATACTCAGAACTTGAAAATGTAAACACGAGTGAGTCATTCATTCACCGTGATTCAATCATCGTCGTTAGTTTAAGAAAAATTCAATCGGAGAATCTTTTTCACAATAAAACAGTTTTTCATTATATTGTTTTTAATATATATATATTTATATTTTAACCATACAATATATATTTTAACCAGATATTACAATAATATCAAATTTTAATATCAAATGTGATATGTTCATAACCGTCTGCTTTCAAAGCGTGCTTTTCAAAGAAAATACCTAACATAACCGCAACATTTTCTTAAATTCTTAAAAGTGTTTTATTGAACATTTCTAAATTGCCGACACACGTGACTTTCCTGTGCTCACATGTGGTTTTCATGTGATTTTACGTAAAGCATTCTATTACGATGATAATGTATTTAATTTCTGTTTATTATTGTATTTTTATATTACTTTTAATAGTACTTTATAACGATTTGTGTTCGATTTCTTATTTTTAATATTGCTTTTAATATATCTATATAAATAAAGCAGAGTGTCTCTATGTATGTATGTATGTAACGTATACAAATCTACATTTCTTGACGAATCTGGTTGAAACTTCGTATACTTATGTTTTGAAGCTTGGTGATAATTCTAATATAAGTTTGGAAGCTTTAAAACGCTTATATATAAATACAGTTTTTAAATAATATTTCATCACAAGGCGTTGGAATCAATCATTCATAAGAACTGCGCATGCGCACCTAGATGTTACAAGGTAAATAAACGCATTGAATATTGTTAATTAGTAGTTGTTTGGTGTTATTTAAAGTTAATTTTCTTATATTACTCCTTTTGTTTTCTTTTCATTAATCATTTTTTACTTGGTTAATTTTCAGTATACGGATTTCCGTTGAAACTCTTTACCGTTGATACCCCTATGTGACTTGGTAACTTGCGATTATTTACTTTCTGAAATTTGGAAATTAGGTATTTTACGTATTGTGTTTGTACTTCAGAATGCTTAGTATACTGTATTTTATATTGTTCTTTATTTTATAATTCATGATGTACTGTTAAAAGCATAAAAATTAGTATATTAACTAAAAAGAATCAGTCTAAACTTTGTGATTTATTTACGGTTAACTATGTTTGTGTTTAGCTATTCCATTTGTTTGTTTTAAAAAATAATTTTTTAAAGGTTTTTTTTTGGTGTTTTATGGTAAAATAGCACTTAAAAAATTAAAAAAAGGAACAAAAACTTACCTGTAAATAGCATACTTTTTTTATAAATTGGTGAATTCGAAGTAATTTTTACTGAAATTTAGCTAAAATGCCTATAACTCTGCATAAAAATCTTATTGCTACTATTTAATTTCCTTCTCACACATGATACATATGACAGTTATATTCAAAATGACCTACAATCTAAGAGAAAATTTTAAAACGCAAAAATAATACACACAATTTTATGTTCCAATATGAAAATTTTCCCTCATTCGTCATTCCTTTCCTTATAAAAACAGCCCCAAATTAAAAACTATTTATTATACACCAATTATTGTGCCTCATTTCATTAACAATAGCATCTAAAACATTTACAGAAAATTTTATCAAATTATATACATTATTATGTGAGATATCATGATAACCGTAGAGATTTGTGCTAATAAACATAATTCTGAGAAACACGCATTTTTGAACTCTCTGTGGCCATCTGGAATACCGCCGCATATATTGGATTAAAGATTTGTGCACCTATTATGCTTCTCAGGAATTTGGATCCACCTTCACTGTGTAATGGGACAAGATTATGTATAAAGTGATTGATGAAGAAATTTATAGAAGCGACTATAATAAGTGGACAAGCCGCAGGCAAAGATAACTGTCATATGTATCATGTGTGAGAAGTCATAATAACATGATTTTATGTTCCAATATGAAAATATTCCCCGATTCGTCATTCCTTTCCTTATAAAAACAGCCCAAAATAAAAAAAAAACTTATTATATCACAGAAATATTCCAAAGAGTTGCAGACAGAAGCATAAAAAGAAAGAATATTCAAATAAAGTAACTAAAATAAATAAAAAATGACAGAAAGTTCAAATTCCACTTCACTATCGCAATGAAATAATTATATTTAAACGAATAAATTCTTTTTTAACTATTAATTTATGAACAATTAGAAAATTAACTAAATGTAAAATAGAAAAGGAAATAAAACATAATTATATTTTACTGCCCTTCAAAAATATCGAATAATAACACAATTTCCTTAGCAATACAAAACAAACAAATGTGAAAACAGTTTGTGAGTATCACAGAAATATTCGAGAGATTCAACGGTAATCCGTTTACTGGGAATTAACCCAGTAAAAAAGGATTAATGAAAAACAGACAACTAAAGGAGTAATATTAGAAAATTAAGTTTAAATAACTCCAAATAACAATATTCCATGCGTTCACTTATCTTGGACATCTTGAATTAACATCCAATAGGTGCGCATGCGCAGTTCTTATGAATGATTGATTCAATGTCTGGAGATGAAATATTATTTAAAAACTGTATTTATTTATAATTATTTTAAAGCTTCCAAACTAATCTTAGGACCTCAAGGCTTCAAAACATAAGTAAACAACGTTTCAACCAGATTCGTCAAGAAATGTAGATTTGTATACGTTACATACATACATAGAGACACTCTGCTTTATTTATATAGATGTTTAGCCCCGTAAAATAGAAATATATTTACTGTATTATTTTAGTCCTTTTTGTTAAAAAATATGTTAAAAGCTGAATGCTTCAAAGGAAATACAGTAGAACCCCGATTTTACGTTGTCCGTTTCGTACGTTATCCCGCTTCATACGGCATTTTCTGCTGGTCCGTGAAAATTGCCTATACTATGCTTAGATTATGTTTTAACCCGATTTTACGTTTTCCCGTTTCGTACGCTTTTTACCGTTGGTCCCATGAAAAACGTAAAATCGGGATTCTACTGAATATTTTTCAAAATATCAATTTTAAAATTTTTACGTTCGAATCCTTTAAGTTAGATTCTCCTCATGGTTCCAATTCTTTAGAAATGTGTCCAAGTTATAGATTTCGTTATGCATTATTGGTACTATAGCTTTTTGCAGTAAATGTCTTGAACTCGGAACAATATCTACCCTCCTGGAAATAATATTTAATATGTAATAACTATTTTTTTACATTATAATATACATAACTGGTTTAATATTGTCAAATGATTAACATATTTCATTTTAATGTAACTAAATATAGTCTAATTTTTTATATTATTAGTTTCACTTTTCATTTACTTAAATTCAAGTTGAATACATTTAAAATTAATGCATCTTCCCCTCAAAAAAGAGGAGAATAGAATAAACAAACTGAAATACTTTGCTCACCATATTTATATATATAATAAAAAAAACCTTAATTTACCAATAAATATTTTTATGTGCTATGAAAGCAATAATTTTTTTGTTAATTTGATTTTAAAAAGACTCATGTTTTTTAATTTCTTAATCTCACATATTCCATACAATATTTATGTTTAACCATACGTTGCTCTTACGTTTAGCTTCATCTCTATATTTTGACCGTTTCAACATAAGAATGTGTGAAAAATAACATGTTTAGTTATATTAGTTGTTTGAAAACAACTGATCTTGCATTTATGGTGCGTGGAGCCCTGATTGCAGATTTCTATTAATTTTTACGTTTGTCAGTGGCTTCTACCTATACTTTAATCTTTTCTTTTCTAAAGAATCTTGCATTTATGGTGCGTGGAACTCTTAATTGCAGATTTCTATTAATTTTTTTGTTTGTCAATGCCTTCTAGCTATACTTTAATATTTTTGCTACAAAATCTTGCATTTATGGAGACATTTATTATGCAGATATTAATTATGGAGATGTTTATTGCTACAGAATCTTGCATTTATGGTGTGTGGAGCCCTAATTGCAGATTTTAATTAATTTTTGCGTTTGTCAGGGTCTTTTACCTATATTTTAATACAGGGGTGTCCAGCCCGCGGGCCGCATGCGGCCCAAAGCAAGTGTTAGTGAAGCCCAGAGAAAGCTCAAAGCGAAAAAAAAATCCATAGCCTGCCTTGATATAATATGTAATGTGGAAAAGGAAAAAATGGACCATGTTATGCAAATCATCTTCAAAATGGTGAATTTTATGAAGGCTTGGGGATTGATTCATCACCAGTTTCAGGAATTTCTTAAAAGCTTGGATGCTGATTATTGCGATACTCTTAAGAAATAAGGTAGTGGAGAAAGTAGTAGTACCATAAGCTCAGTGGAGAAAATATTAAAAAGCTTTTATAGGATACTTGATGATATCAAATTGTTTATGACATTGAAAAGTAATCTGTGCCAGAACTTTATGATAACTGGCTTGCAGATTTAGCAGATTTTGATAGATCTGAATGCCCATTTAAATGACTCAAACACCCGTCAATTCATGGATTTTACTCCAGTGTAAAATCCATGAAGTTGAAATTATGGCAAGCAAAATTAAATATTAAAATTTTTTTGCATTTCGAGACGCTGACCAAGCACAATTCTAAAAATGTTACAAAATACGCAGCCCTACTTTCCGATTTAGTACAAGAATTTAAAATTGATTTCAGGACTTTTGCGAAAATAAACAATTTTTTTTCATGTTTTCTACTCTATTTTCAGTCGATATAGATATAATGCTAGCAAATTGTCAAATGGAATGCATAGAGTTGCAATCTGACATCTGACTTAAAAGAAATTCAATCGAGTCTCTTTGTTGTACTCATAAATCATACCTGACCACATATAAATATCCTTCAGTGCATAGTCAATCGTTATTCTGGTAATCAACGTTTGGAAGCACGTACATCTGTGAACAACTATTTCCAAGAGTGAAGCACACTAAGAGTCAAATTAGAACCAAAATTTATTCGTTGTTTTTTAGTATTGATGTGTATGACATTTCCCATCCCTTTTTTATACTAAGTTATTTATACTGTGTTTAATTTTTCATGCAGAGTTAGTTCACAAGGCAAAAGACAATTTGACATTTTTACTTTTCAGCTTTTAGTGATGAAAGGCTGAATCTATCTAAATTCTGAGATGTGTATAACATTTCACGTTTTTTTCCTATGTTATTTATACTGTGTTTAGTTTTTAAGTTGACTTTGGTTAACAAACATTCATATTGAACCCCGAATCAAGAAACGAGAAACATAGTTTATGAAGGTACTTGAGATAATATTTGGATCAGTTTAATTGAACAGAGATTTATATGGAGTTTAATAAGGACAGGGTGTTTCTATTATTGCTATAGAATCTTGCATTTATGGTGCATGTAGCCCAAATTGCAGATTTCTGTTAATATTTTCACCAGTCAGTGCCTTTAACCAATACTTTAATACTTTATTTATATATTTTTTTGGCTACAGAATCCTGCATTTATGGAAGTATTTATATGGACAATTAGACATTTTTACTTTTAAGCTTTTAGTTATTTATTATAAATGTATATATTTTATGATATTTATACTGTAATTAAATCTATGTTATATACTGTGTTCAGTTTTTAAATAAATTTTTGTTAACAAACATTAGACAATTTGACATTTTTAATTTAAACTTGAAAAATGAAAGGCTGAATCTACTAAAATTCTGAGATGTGTATAACATTTCACGTGTTTTTTTTTAAATGTTATTTATGCTGTGTTTACTTTTTAATCAATTTTGTTTAACAAACATTCAACAAAATGACATTTTTACTTTTCAGCTTTACTTTCTAAAACTCTCAACTTTCCAAGAGACAATTTGACATTTTTTCCTTTTCAGCTTTTAGTGGTTTATTATAAATGTATATATTTTATGTTTTACTTTTCAGCTTCTTTTGCTCCAAAGATGAAAAGTTAAATCTAGATGAATTCTGAGGAGTTAATTATAAATTTATATATTTTTATATTGGATTTTTTTTTTATTATTTGGGTGTATAACATTTCACATGTTTATTTTTCTATGTTATTTATACTGTGGTTAGTTTTTAAATTGATTTTGGTTAACAAACATTCGAGAAATTGACATTTTTACTTTTCAGCGTTACTTTCCAAAAGACAATTTGACATTTTTCCTTTTCAGCTTTTAGTGGTTTATTATAAATGTATGTATATTTTATGTTTTACTTATCAGCTTCTTTTGCTCCAAAGATAGAAGGTTAAATCTTGCTAAATTGTTTAGATTTTAAATTGATTTTGGTTAACAAACATTCCACAATTTGACATTTTTACTTTACAGATTTTAGTGGTACAGTGATGAAAGACTGCATCTACCAAAATACTGAGATATGTATAACATTTCACATGCTTTTTTTTTGGCTATGCAATTTATACTGTGTTAAGTTTTTAAATTGATTTTTGTTAACAAACTTTCTTAAAATTCCGGGCAACGCCGGGTACTTCAGCTAGTATTTTTCTAAATAAATGTCATTTTGTTATTCTATCTAATGCCCATCAATTAGATTTTTTTCCTTCATTCAAGTGTGAAATCTAAGAATATGCTACTATAACAAAAACCTAGCATGTTATGAAAAAAATAATAAAAAATAATCGATGTTTGAGGAGGGAGTTGTAATAAAATTTCGGATGGAAAGACTATATTTGACCGAACTTGCAAATGCTGCGAAAATCACAAAATTCTACAAAATCAGTTTTTCTATAATGGCATCTAAAAATTAGCAATATACTTAGAATGTTTAACTTTTCTGTAAAAATGTTACACTCTGAATATTTTGATTATAAAATAAATATATATATACAAGGTGCATTAAAATGAATATAGCGATTAAAAACGGCTATAAATATATAATAATAATCGAAATAAAATAATAACTAATCTATTAATCTAATAACTATAATCGAAAAGAATTTATCCATAAGAATTACACAGAATGTAACAAGAAGTTTAAAATTTCATTTACATACTTTATAAATGTTGTACGCGACTCCCCTTGGTCATACGGACAACATCTAAGCGGTAGTAAATTTCACGCCAAACATTCTGAAGAATATGTGGAGTCACCAACGCAAACACTTTCGAAATGCGCATTTTGAGTTCTAGAATTGTTTTCGGTAAAGGAAGCACATACACAAGGTCTTTCCCATAAGCCCATAGAAAGAGATCGCAGGCTGACGAGTCCGGACATCTCATTTATTTCACTGACAAATTGAATTTTTTTTCATATATTGACATTATCTTTTCAGAATTTTTTTTGTTATTATCAACGCATCTCTTGCAGAAGTGCCACAAGCGGAAAAATATGACCCGGTAACTAATTTAGCAATCCTTTCTACTGCTTGTGTGTGACATGGTAAATTATTAAACTCAATACGTTGACTCTCATAATCAGATTCTTTTTCTTTCTTTATAAACTGCTCTACACAATTGTCACCACAATTATGACTCTTTATTTGAGGTTCTGTTACTTTAACATTATTGTATTAAATCGTATCAATATAATCATTGGCAGCAAAGTATATACGTTGAATTAAAAACTCTTTGATGCCTCGTCCAATTTCAGTCCTTGCTTTTAGAATCCGGCGCAGTCCTAGCTTTCTTACATGACTGCAAATCATCTTATATCATGTGGAGGAGATTTTCAGAATAGCAAAGCGTGCAATTTTTTGAATGTTTGTAGCTTCTGTTAGTGATGGAACTGGAGCATGGCAAAATTGCTGCAACAATTGAAAGCGCAGAACTGCAGGATGTTGGTCTGAATAGTTGTAAAGTAAAAAGCACACTAATTGAAAGCATGAAAATTAGACGAGAACGAATAATGAAATGCTAAATGTATGTAGAAGAAAATCTAAATCTAGTTACAGAAAACAAAGTATTGTTTTTTGACGGAGAGAAATTCAAGACCATTGTGCAAGAATAGAAAGGAACAAAGATTTACAAAAAGAAAAAAAAAATGTTATCGAAGAACATATATCAATTGTGGAATAGCTTGGATCCAATTTTTTCGGACATGCAAAACCGATTTCTGGCTCTGGAAAAGGTATAAAAGAAAGCATAATGGCATTTTTCAATAATTGCAGTTGGATATAATAGAATTGGCGTTATAAGCCATTCACGTTACCTCAATTAGACTCTTAAAAATGCAATTGACCCAGTCATTTAAAGAAATGCATACTTTGCGGCTCCTGAATATCTCCTTTGTATGATATCAGAAAATCGCAGTCGTGTCTGATAGCTTGGATTACGCCGCATTGTAAAAGGAAGGCTTGAAAATGAAGGGGGCTTCAGAAAGTTTTTAATTCAACGAAAGAACTTTGATCCCAAGGGTTTTATTGATATGATTGAATGGAAAAGTAATAGAATCTCCTCTAAACAGGCATATTTCTGATGACAAACTAAATTATTTTAAAAGGAAGCAAAAGAAGCTGTCCGTCAGGGTCAACGTAATGATTTTAAAAATTTACAATGTCACACACAAGGAGTAGAAAGGTTTGTTAAATTTCTTACAGAATCATCCTTGTTCGTTTGTGGCAAGAGATGCATTGATAAAATCAAAAAAAATTCTGAAAATTTGAGACCAAAAAGAATTCTACTTGTAAGAGAAATAAGTGATGGAAACAATGGTTGATTTCCATGACCTTTTGAAAAAGTTTAATTTGTTTTCAAAATAAAGATTTTCTGTTAAAAGACATTACATTTTTCTAAAAAAATGTGATTTTTTTACTCTATGAAATACCCATCATTTAGATATTTTTCATTTATTCCAGGGTGTAATCTAAGAATATGCTACCATAACAAAAAACAATTACGCTATAACAAAGAAAAATAAAAAAATAATCGATGTCTGAAGAGGGAGTTGTCCGATTGTAATAAAATTTCTGATGGAAAGATGTTTTGAACGAACATGCAAAAGCTGCGAATTTCGTGAAATTCTACAAAAACAGTTCTTGTATAATAGCATCTAAAAATTAGCAATACTTAGAATGTTTAACTTTTCTGTAAAAATATTATACTCTGAATATTTTGATTACAAAATAAAAATATTCATTTACAATGTACTATAACAGGAATTTAAAATATAAAATATTATCAACTTTTCATGAAAATAACCATATTGAAGCCTTTTTCGACATTTGAAAATATTTTAGTAGAGCATTAAATTTTTACGATAAAAATTTTAAACTCAAAAGGAAAATTTTGCTGGCTAGGGAAAATCTCTATATAAGAAATTTTTTTTTCGTTCCACCCTATTGTTCAGAAGGGAGGGGAAAGCCGCGACCATCTTTCCATCCGAAATTTTATTACAATCGGAAACCAACTCTTGAGCCATCGAATTAATTTTTTTTTAAATAGCAGAATATCGTAAACTGCGACTATGAAGGTTAAAAAAATAAAGAAATTTGCGTAAAATACTTTATTATGGACGTATAAAAATAAAATAACTTCATAAAGGTGAATTGAGTGGAGGGGTATGTTGATGATAATTTACAATCCTCCCGTTATTTTTTGCAAAACTCATTAAGGATCATTTCTAAAGTATTTCAAATAGTTTAAAACAAATTTTTTTTTTGGAATATGGCCCAGTAATAATCTATAATGTTAGAATTTTTATAAAGTCAATTTGAAATTAATATCTCCAAATTTGTAGAAAATTCAGTCCTTTTAAATTCCTCCCCCCCCCCAAAAAAAAAGGGGTCGTTGTGATTGCTAGTAAATGTATTTTCAGTACAGTGTTTGCAAAAACCAGTATGTTGATTTGTGATCGGAAACTATTCAACACAAGTAATTATCGGACACAACTAACGTAAATGTGGAAAGGAAAAGAAGAATGTTTGAAATATCATATCATAAAAAAACCGAGAAATTTCTTCAAGTCAAAATCTGATACAAAATACCACAACTGGTGGTATGAATAAAAAAGCAGTAAAGACATCATATGAAGTATCCCAACTAATATAAAAAGCTGGAAAACCCCGTAATATAGCACAGCAACTAATTCTTCCTGTTACAAAATAATAACTTATACAATATTGGGTGCTAAAGCAACAAAAGATATAAATTTGGTTTCATTATCGAACGATACGGCCAAGAATAGGACTGAAAACATGCCATGTAATATAAAAGAGCAGTTAATTTCAAGCGTGCTCAGAAGTCAATATTACTCACTACAATTGGATGAGAGTACCGACGTCTCCAACAATGCTAATTTGTTAGCACTTATCAGATATAAATTTGAATATAAAATACGAGAGGATTTGTTATTCTGTGATTCACTACCTCTGCGTACTACAGCTAAGTCCATATTTAATTCTTTGAATCATTTTGTAACCAAAAATGAAATCGAGTGGTCAAAATGTGTCGGAATTTGCAATGGGAGGGCTCGTGCAATGTCAACAAATTTGAAAAAAATCATTGGATGAAGTTGTCGAAGTTGTCAATTTCATTAAAGCACGTCCACTTAATTCCCGAGTTTTTAAAGTTTTGTACGAGGAGATGGGAAGTCAAAATACACATCTATTATTACACACACGAGTACGTTGGTTGTCCCGTGGGAAAGTACTCAATCACCTTTTTCAGCTTCGTGATGAAATACGATTATTTTTAATGGCTACGCAACTTGAACTAAACGGATGTTTTAACGATTTTTTTTCTGGTTAGCTAAGGTTGCTTAATTGACTGATATTTTTACATTTTTGAATGAGCTGAACTTTAGCCTTCAAAGTGCAGCTGCAAATATATTTA
The DNA here is from genome assembly GCA_907164885.2 of Dolomedes plantarius. Lineage (NCBI taxonomy): Eukaryota > Metazoa > Arthropoda > Arachnida > Araneae > Dolomedidae > Dolomedes > Dolomedes plantarius. The sequence goes on along the minus strand of OU015503.1, from coordinate 116,753,992 downwards.
AAGTTGAAGAAAGGATAGAAGCGACTTTTAAAAACTCGACTTGTGGTCGAAACGCATTCATAACTCTGTATATGAGTCTTTTCCAATACTCAACGATTTTATAGAAACTTCCAATAAAGATCTCCCTAATGAAACACGGTAGATTTTTGTTTAACGTTTAATGGATCTAAAAAGCAGCATTAGGAATTATTTAAACAGTCCTGATTCTGGCAACAACTAAATCTGAGATCTATTAAAATGGAAGTCATTAATGCTAAACATTTATCTATACTTGAACAAGATATTCTCGTGAAATTATCATGTGATACGTCTTTGAAACTACAATTGAACAAAACTGAACTCACAAAATTTTGGTTACTTCTCAGATCTGATTACCCTGCAATTGCAAATAAAGCACTCCAACATTTTATCCCTTTCTGCACATCATATTTATGTAAACAGGCTTTTTCGGTACTGTTGTATATGAAATCAATGTGTAGAAACAAACTCAATACAGAAGCGGACCTCGGAATAAAACCTTCTAACACAGAGTCTGACATTCCGGTTCTAGTATCAAGAAAACCACTGCACCCATCTCATTAAATAAAAATCCTTTACAGAAAACATATTATAATAAGATAGATCTATTTTGACAATTATTTGACCAAGAAATGTTTGTTTGATTTTAATGTATTATGATTTGTAACTTTTAAAATTCTTTTTAATACTATCTTAATTCATTTTATGTTTTTTTCTATGTCCTAATAAAAATGTTCATCTCTATAAATGCGCAAGACCATTTATTAAAATAACCAGCGATACATTTTTACCAAGTTTTATTGAAACGTAGTGCCTATGAGATTATTGAGCCAGAAATTATGTCTCAAAAACGACGTAAAATGCCTGGGGTTGGGATGGGGTCCGCAAAAAAATGTAGTTCAAGAGGGGGGTCCTGGGACGACATAAGTTTAAGAACCCCTGCTCTATAATACAAATTCCGATTATACTTAGAGATATAAATAAAGAATTTTTCAAAAAAAATGACATATAATAACTGTGTTTACAATGGTTAAGAAATAACATTTCAGTACGTTCTCAAGAGACATTGAATGTAATGACGTCACACCTTAAAAACACAATCAAAATAAAAAAAATGGGATACTGAATGTACATACCTCGCGTCTCAATTTGGATCGCCGTATCCTCCAAGTATTGTTCTCTATTTTCTTCAGGATCATTTACAGCACAATTTATTTCCATTTTCAATTAATAAATTTCTCAGTTTCTTCAATTCCAAGACGAAGGAGATCAAACTATGCAGCCACCTCTCAGCACGACTAAATGTGTACTGACAAACACGCTCTTCTACAAATTCCATGGTCAGATAAAAGCTTTCTGATTGGTTATATCTCAGACATAACAACCCTTGTTTGTCCAGTTCATCTACAGGTGCAATAATTTAAATCTTTTAATCCATTTAGAACCTTCTTAACCCACTCCCAATACACCTGTCGTATTGACAATAGAACAAAGGACACCCTGTTCTACAAGGTGGTCTTTTTCATTCACACCAGCCCAAAGATCTGTTATCAGTGCTTTTTCATGGTATTGTATCAAAGACTAACTGAGGCCTTCCCTTCGTGGGATACTTTGATATCATAACGCAATCAACTTATGTCATAACGTTATTTCGAAAAAATATTCATCTGTTTCAAATGTCCAGAGTAATCACACATGGTTTCTATTACTTATTTCACTGACGAATTGAATATTTTTTCAAATTTTGACATTATTTTTCAGAATGTATTTTTATATTTATCAATGCCTTTCTTGCAAAAGGGCCACAAACGGAAAAGGATGACTCGGTAACTAATTTAACAATCCTTTCTACTGCTTGTGTGTCACATGGTAAATTATTAAACTCAATACGTTGACTCTCATAATCAGATTCTTTTTTCTTTATAAACTGCTCTAGTTTGTCATCACAATTATGAATCTTTATTTGAGGTTCTGTTACTTTAATATTATTTTATTCAATCGTATCAATATAATCATTGGCAGCAAAGTATATACGTGAATAAAAATCTTTTTCATGCCTTCTCCAATTTCAGTCCTTGCTTTTAGAATCCGGCGCAGTCCTAGCTTTCTTACATGACTGCAAATCATCTCATATCATGTGAAGGAGGAGATTTTCAGAAGAAGCAAAATATGCATATCTTTCAATGACTGTAGCTTCTGTTAAGGATCCAACTGGAGTATGACAAAATTGCTTCAACAGATGAAAGCGCCGATCTTCAGGATGTTGGTCTGAATAGTTATAAAGAAAGAAGCACAGTAATTCACACTAGGAAAATTAGATGAGAACGTTACCTCAATTAGACTCTTAAAAATGTAATTCACCCAGTCATTCAAAGAAATGCATACTTTGCAGCTCCTGAAAATCTCATTCTTCTCAAGATGGCAACCGGGTAGCATCCTCTTTATAGCTGAAAACTTTGTACGAATCTTGAATGGCACAAATCCTTGCAGATGACGACTGCCGGTATCAGGACAGGTCTGCTTTCCTAACACCAATTACTCGATTTTATCACGAACATTAACCAAAGGCTCGGTTTCAACATCAAAAGATGTGAAGCACCAGTTTTTAGCTCTAGCATCGCCAGACATGTTAACTTGTTAGAACTCAAACTAAAAATCACTAGTTAGAATAAGTACGTTAAGTTATAACCGGATGTTAATTCCCTCCCACCCTAAACCCTTTTATGTTGAACGAAGCGTAGCCAGGACACTAATATGACCTTGGGGACACTAAGACGGGGGCCAAGGTATAGAGCAGTGTTTCCCAACTTGGGGCCCACGCCCCACAGGGGGGGGGGATTTGATTGTTAAGGGGGGCAATTCGAAAATGGACTCGACACGAGTTTAACCCCTTTGTTCCGGGCTATTTAAATGCAATCCTAGATTTCGGTACCAAAATTGAACGAAAAAAGCAAATTTTTAAATAATTGCGACCAATAAATATTATAAATTTGTTTCACGAGACCAAAATATCAACTGGGTTTTTGGCGTCGTCAAGTTAACCTCCCTGCGGCAGACGGCTGGCTCCGCGGTGAATCCCGGACGCTTTAAAATCTCTTTAAACAACGCAGTTGTTCGCATCTGAATGGCCCGTCGCAACTTCTGTAGTGTTACGCAGCATTCAGTTGGTGTTAATTTAAAATAAGCGTCCGTAAAAACTGTTGAAAAAATCTCGTTGATTTGAAAAATGTATACATTGTATAAATATAATTGATAAGTATTTGATTTTATTTTTATTTATTTTAATTTTAGAAGCATAATTTACCAGAAAAATTTGTCAAATGGAAAAAATATGTTATTTTGCGGTGGCGGTGTGGTAAATGTGTTATAAACATTTAAATAAATATGAATTTTTTAGTATACGTTTACTCTATGTCACATTAAATTTATTTTAACGCATGCATACTTAAGTTTTAGTTTTTAATTGATCTTATATTTATTTATTTCAGCCCATTGTAAAATGAGTGGTGCAAGCAAAACAAAATTCGTCAATATTCGGAGGAATATTTAAAATTTGGGTTCATATCCGTTGTCCAGGATGAGCGGTTTCCTTTTTGTCTTTTATGCCAGCAATGCTTGACCAACGAATCAAAGAAACGAGGTCGTCTTGAGGCGCATTTGAAGGCGAAACATAGTGCTCATATTAATTCAGATTCGAATTACTTTCAAACTTTAAAGAACAATTTTGTTAAGAGAACAACATTAAAGTCTCTATTTACTGCTCATACTTCAAATCATAATCGTATTCTTGAGGCTAGTTATCAAATTTCTTTATTCATCGCTAAATCTGGAAAAATTCATACTATAGGAGAGAATATAATAAAACCGTCAATATCAACATTTCTTAAAACGGTTCTTGAAAGAGATGTAAAAGCTATGCCACTCAGTAACAATACTGTTAGCAGAAGAATAGACGAAATGAGTGAAGATATTGAAAAACAACTTGTTGAAAAGCTGAAAACAAGAAAATTCTCAGTACAAATAGATGAATCAATTTTGAGAGACAGTGAGGCAGTTTTGATAACTTATGTAACATATATTGATAAAGGGCATTTTGCTGAAGAAATGTTGTTCTGTAAAAGATTAGAAAGCACCACTACCTCCAAAGATATATACAATAAGCTAAAAAACTACTTAGACGTCAATAATATACCAACTAAAAATATAACATATTGTACTGCAGACGGTGCCCCTAATATGATGGGCAAGAGAAATGGTTGTTTAAAATTGATGAAAGATGAGAATACAGAAATGATTCTTGTGCAAGGGAAAACTTGGTAGCTAAAAACATGTCGCCTGTTCTAAATGAAGTACTACATTCAGTAATAAAGTGTATCAATGCTATTAAAGCTAATGCCGAATGTGAGCGTCTCTTCAAGCTATTTTGTGAAGAACAAAATGCAGACCATGTGAGACATTTACTTCACACTGAAGTGAGATGGCTCTCTAAAGGGAACTGCTGGAAAAGATTTATGGAACTGTTTGATACTCTTAGTGATTTTTTAATTGACAAACCTGAAATGAAGTATTTGTTAACAGTCGATGGTAAAGCATTTGTGAGTTATTTAGCCGATATCTTTGAAAAAACTAAATATATTAAACAAGCAACTTCAAGGAACAAATAAAACTCTTGTCGATGAAAAAGCGAAGAAATTTGGTTTCATGTCATAAATATATTAACAACAAAAACTTTGAACAGTTTCATTGGCTCCAAAAATGTGAAGTAACTGATACCGCTATACTTGTTATTGTCGATCATCTGAAAATTCTATCGGCTGATTTAAAAGAAAGATTTTCTGATTTAAAACAAATTGATTTTCCAAGATGGATGATGCAGCCGATGTTAGTGGATTTGTCTGATATATCAAATATGCAGTATCAAGAAGAACTCGCAGAAATGCAAAACGATGAGTCAGTTAAAACTTTATTTAATGTAAAAGGAGCGATGGCATGGCTTTGTGAGGAAACAGAAATCAAACACCCAAATTCAACCAAATGTGCAAGAAAACTATTGTTACCGTTTCCATCTTCATATTTAGCTGAATGTGGATTTAGTGCTGTAAATGAATTACTGATAAAAAAAAGGGAAATCGGCTGGATATAACACAACGGGGAGACTTGAGACTGAAGCTAACCAAATTGGAACCTAACATAAAATCTCTGTACAGCAAGCATCAAGCGCAAGGATCTCACTAAATTAAAATAATAAATTAATATAGAAAAATCGTTATTAAAATTATTTCGAATTTGAATTTCAGTTTTTCATTCTATGTTTTGAAAATTTACTTACTGTGTTTCGTTAACAATTTCCTAGTGATTTCTTCCTAAAACCTATCATTTAAGTTTCTTAAGTGAACAATTCAATTTTTTAATATTAAAAATTATGTATATGTTATTAAGGGGGCATAAGAATTTTAGAAAGGCTTAGGTGGGGCACGGCACAAAATGGTTGGGAAACACTGGTCTATTCGCTGCATCCCTTCGACCCAGATGTAGAACGAACTTTCTATTTTCCCAACCAGCTTCTTTCGATCGGATGACACGACCTGTTTAAAACTGGGAAATATGCTCGCAGTGAGCACGACGTACATTTCACCAGCCCCGCACCTAAGCGAATTTTAATCCAAACATATCTCATTCGTGGGCTTGTGGCTGCCCAGTGGTACAGCGCGCTGGTCTTCGGTGCTGAGGGTGCTCAGATCGAGTCGCAGCGTTGCGCCACGAAAAATGCCTCCGTTCGTGTCGTCCCTTCATAGGGGGTAATGTTGTCCGCCTATATGGTGCCCCCACAATAAAATGGACAGTAAAACTAGTAAGGGCCAATGTTTGAATACAAGTGCCTCCGCATTGGGGAAAAAAAATCTCATTCGTTAGTACTCCGTTAGTACTGGTTAGTACCACAAAAATTTTCGTTAGTACCGAATTTAAAATAAATTTATTTCAACTTTTTTATTGCGGGGATGGTGAAATGCGTGCCCCGCACCTACGCAATTCTGGAACTTTCACTAGTGCCATTCGTTAGTACTTCAATATTATATGCAAATTGTGTGCGTGTGTGTGTGTGTGTGGGGGGGGGGGGTAATGAAATTTTGAACCAATGTGAAAGGGAGCATGAAAGGTCGAGCGATGCGTAAAACAGAGCCTCCTGTACAGCTGCTTTTACAGCAACGCAGTATTAGGCTTAGCTGATTCCTCACCCTCTTTTGAAAATCTCGTAGTGTGGATCTTGGCGAAGATAATCATGTTCCATACATTTTAAAGCAAGAATCTTGTGGATATCAATTTCCTTCTTTGAAATATGAAGAAATATGTAGAAAATACGTTCTCCCCCCCTCCCCCCGAATTTTTTGAATTTTGAATTTTGAATTTCTGAATTTTGAAAAATCCTGAAACTGATTTTTAGGTATTCGTGTTCCTTTCATTTTAAAGCAAGAATCTTATGGATATCACACACACGCACACAATTTGCATATAATATTGAAGTACTAACGAATGGGTTTCCTACTTTGGGATATGAAGGTATATGTGAAAAACACGTTTAGTCCCCCCCCCCTCCCCCACCTTGGGGCCGAATTTTGAAAAATCCTGAAATCGATTTTAGGTAATCAAGTTCCCTACATTTTAAAGCAAGAATCTTATGGATATCTGTTTTATTTCTTTGAGATATGAGGGAATATGGGAAAAACACGTTTTGCCCCTCCCCCCCATGGGGGCCGAATTTTGAAAAATACTGAAATTGATTTTTAGGTATTCGTGTTCCTTTCATTTTAAATCAAGAATCTTATGGATATCTGTTTCTTTCTTTGTGATATGAAGGAATATGCGAAAAACACGATTACCGCTTGGGGGCCGAATTTTGAAACATCCTGAAATTTTATAACAAGGTGGGTGGTTTCACGTAGGATGAAAGAACAACCGGTTCATCTGTAGCCATTGCTTATTTGTGGAATAACAATGGCGCCTAAGGATAATATAAAACCGATTACAAAACACCTTTGGATGCAAGATTCACGGCGAAGCATAACGCAGAACACGGATTCGACACTACTCTCGGTCATTTTTATCGCCAATGTGCAGCCAAAATTTTGAATTTACTAAATGTGCACCGCGACGCAATAAAAGTTTCAGAATGACTGCGTTAGGCCCTTTTCAGACGAGGCACATAGTTGATCAAACTGATTTCCGGGCGGCAGTCAAGGAGTGCAGCCACCATGCAAATGTATGGGGATCGCCGAAACCTTTTTACACGGAGTGAATTCAGTGCCCAGACATTGTGACATCTGGCACTTGTGCTGATAACGATCTCATCCCGATGAGTAGACTCAACACAAAAGACATTACTGAAGGTACGCTCTTCACACCAACCGCCTAGCTGCATGAGCTCAGTTCAGTATGGAAAGCGTTTCAATTGCAAGTTTGAATGTGGAACAATTCATCGAAGAAATTCGTATTTGTCCCGCGATATGGGACATGAGGTGAGATGAATCTAGCGATAAAATTAAAAGGGGTGAAGCTTGGAGGGAATTGGCACGCAAATTTTATTCCGACTTCAAAAAAATTTATTTTTGAATTTGTGGCTTAAAAAATAGAGCAGATTCTGCAGATTACAAATATATATAATTTATGTACTTTTTGACACTCTAACAACAATTATTAGCAACTTAAAATTGTAAACATACATTTAAATCCCATATAATGGGAAAGTATTTTTTGCGTTTTTCTCAAAATGTGATTTTTTCATGTAATGGTACACTTTCTGCAAAATCTGTTGCAAGTACATCTCTGTAATTTTAAACGTCAATAGAATAAGTGCTCTTGTATCAATATAACCTATATTTTTATTTTTAAACCTTAAGATATTTTTGTAAATGGTGAAAACGTATGACAAAAATATGCAGGTTTGTGATAAGTGAAATTTAGAATTTTTTAAAAAAATTCATAATAGTGTAACAAAGATTTAAATGGGTTCACTATATAAAATAAACTGTGTTTGATCATCACACAAGATTTCAAGGTAAGATTTTCACTAAATTTTTGAAAAAGTGTTACAAAGTGAATACCTCAAAAATATCAGGGGGAAAAGTATGTTTGTTTATATTGTTATTTTAAATTTACCTTTCAATCCAAAAAGAATGTTTTTTATCTTAAAATATTCATAATTACTAAATTAACATAAATCTTACTAAATTAACATAACTTACTAAATTAACATAAAAAAATCATAATGATACATGCATATTTGTATAAGATATGGGCTTTAAAAGAATAGCCCAAATTTCCAACTTCTTAGTTGTCGCAGACGTCCCAGTCCCCTTGCAAATATCGATATAAATAAATACAGATGCCTGCTCAATAAAGTAGTCGGTACCATTCAAATTTAAAAGTTCATTTGTTATTTTGTTAATGGTGGTTAAAAACTCCAAAATTAAAACAAAATTGTTAACTTTTTTTGAATTTTTTTAAAAATTTATTTAGAAGCCGCATTATCATTAAAAAAAATTAACAGAAATATTTATTTGGTCATTTCAACGAAATATATTCTTTATCATTGGTTGTTTATTTGATGTTTCTATGGTGACATACGTCACTCTCTTTACATTACTTATCAAACAGTATTACATCGATTAGTACAGGTTATGACTGTTACACATAAAAATATATGTGGGAGCACCAAATTGCGCGAATTTACCCATTATTTAATGAAATTTATCTAGATTCGTAAATGTGAACATCGCCTTATGCCTACAATTTGAATAGTTTTCATACGAGGGAGGTTTTTGCATTAACCCTTTCAGGTGTGCAATTTAATTATTATAAATTTTTTTAAAAAGTAAAAATGAGGTATAATGGTCCTACAAACAAAAGAAATGCGATTTAAAAAATTAGCAGAGCAAATATAAAAATAATACATTTTGTATTTTTGTAAGTACAAACCCGAGTGCCATGTTATGATGCTTTCTTAAATCTATATTCCCCTACATTCATTATAAATCAAAGACCAATATTGTGTTATAAAATTAGTGTAAAAGAAAAGTATAATATTTAAGTTAGAAGTTTTTGAAATTTAAAAATGTAAGGAGGGAAATCACCTTAAAACCTTAAAAAAACTCAATTTTTTATTATGATTTAATTATGAAGAATGGAATAAAAGGAATCTTATGAAAAAAATGAAGTCGATATTACAACCGATTTTATGGCCAAATGTATAAAGCTAATAGTAAAGTAATTTATAGAAAATTTAAACTTTAAATGGTTTTTTCTAAAAACTGTTATTTTGAAACTTGTGCGCACTATTTCTTCAAAACTAATCGTCCCAAATTGCTAAAATTTTGTATACATGTATATCTTCTATGTTTATACAAATTCTATCTAAATTTAGTTAAGTACATATCACTAATTTTTCACAGCAATTTTTTTTCCTTTGATATTTTTTGTAGATTACAATACATTTGCCTGAAAAATATTTTTATGGGAAATGTTGTAATTATTTTAGGTGTAGATTAAAGTATGGCCTATGGATAGAATATATACACATAATTTAATGTAGTAAGCTGTCTTCTTCCACGTCATTTTTCAGTCGCGTTTTCGGCTGCGTGTAGCTGCTGACGAAGCGTTGCCACAACCCCAGAAGAGAAGGTTTCGCCTTGAATTGGGCGCCGCGCCTCGTGTGAAAAGAACCTCACACGGCAGTCAACTACATGAAAATAAACAAGGCAAGTCAGTTGGATCAAGAAATGTGCCTCGTCTGAAAGAGGCCTCGTTTCTCCTTCCGAGGAGAGGTTACAAAAGCGGGGCCATATTCAAATACTCCGAGCAACGAATTCTTAGAAATTATCTAAGTAATAGAATGGCGGACAAATATGTATTGTAAAAAGAAATGTTTTATTTATTCCAAAAAAATCACAGGAATTTTAAAAAATAAAAAAAAGAAAAGGAAATGAATTTGAATCTAATTTGCCACGTCGTAAGAATAACTACTAAATCGTTCCTTCAACCTTTTTTTTTCAGTGAATGGATGACTCGCGTCACTGTAATTAATTTATTGTTTTAGGTATCGTCTTTTCTATGGGAATGATTTCTAAAGCGTTAAGTCGCTGTGGTCCGTACATAATTATTTCAGTTTCGAAAATCCGTGATCGTATTCTGTTCCACTTAGGGAAAATATTAGCGGAAAACTTTTGAGACTCGGTAAACTTTCCTCTGACTATAAAAGCGTTAAAGAGGTGTCCACGAAAATGAAATATATCACAGAAAGGAATCGCATAAAATGCAGCCTAAACTTTTTACAACACATTTTCTTCATATTGAAATGTCTCGACACCGATGAAATCTTTTTGGTGATAAGAAATTTAATCTTTTGTAGAATTGGATAATTATTAATTCAATATATGAATACGATATAAATTGACTTCAAATGATGCCATTTTTTAGATCGGAGAATACCATGATGTGACATTTGGAGTTGAGAAACAGCTAATCCTAATTTGAGAACAGCTAAGCCTACTAAGCGTTGCCGGAAAAGTGGCTTTATAGGCTTTATGGTGTAATATAAATGGAATTCATTCGTTCCGGAAAACCAGAAATTTGACATGTTACTGGGAAATTTAAAAATGGAAGGGGTTATTTTTTGATACAAAATCTTTGAACTAGACAGACATGATTTCATACAATAATTAGATTTAAAAAAAAAACTCTACATTGAACTCTGCAGATGCTGGAGTTTATCAGTTGAGTTATTTAAAATTCGAATCTATACATATTCTAGTTGTCCATTGTCCCTAAGTAATTATTTTTAAAAGGGTTTGACAACTCCAAATGAGATCGCTAATTGTTAAATCGCAACCACCCACCCACCCAGATATAAATATATATATATATATATATATATATATATATATATATATATATATATATATATATATATATATATATATACACATACACATATATATATATATAGATAGTATCCAATATCGGAAAATTGATACACTATGTTTAAAGAAAAAGAACAAGTTAATTTGGTGTAGCGGACGTTTAAATGTTCTATTAAGTAGATAGGAATGGATTATGTGAATAATATCAGAGGGCAATTTAAGTTTGATAAGTTTATAAATTAGCGCGCTGTGCCAGACGCGATCAAAAGCTTTTTCTATATCAATGAGAATGGCACCATCCGATTCTGAAATCCATCATTGATGAATTCCGTCACTCGGAGCAGTTGATGCGTAGTCGAGTGTTGGGCTCCGAAACCAAACTGGGCGTTCATAATGTCACTATGGTCATCCAGGAACCTGTTGATTCTTTTACACAGTACGTGTACAACCAGCTTACTAAGAGATGAGAGCAGACTAATTGGACGGTAATTTTTGGGAATTGTAGTCGTCACTAGGTTTTTTTTTTATTGGTATGATTATGGCCGTTTTCCAGGCTATTGGGAAATATTTATGTTTTAAAATTTTGTTGGTTAGTTCAGTGATATAGGTTACATAATTTAAGGGGAGGTTTCTAATTGCCAGGTTGATGATATTGTCAAGACCGGAGCTTTTTTGTTGGGAAGCGAGTTGATAGCGTTCAGAATTTCAGCAGGGGTGGCAGGTTCTAGCGGATCATTATTAATTACGGAGAGACTATTGTTAAAAAATTTTCTGAGAATGTCATTAACGTTATCTATGGTATCAGGGCAAAACACACTGTTGTGGGGAGAGAACTGGTTTTCATAATTGCCTGCCAAGGCCTCAATTTTGTCAAAAGAGTCACTCGTGAGAATGCCAGATGGGGAATTAAAAGGAGGGAGGGGGATGAAAGGTTTTTAATCCGTTTTAAATATTTACATATACTTTTGAAAAGAAAAGATGAAACCTTTGTGCTCGCGGAATAAACAGGAAAACCAACGTAAATAAAGCACAAATAGCAGTAAGATGCAATTATTTTGCATACGGCCGTTTCGAAGCTACAAAGGAGCGTCTTCAGCTTAGTCTTCGGCTTTTTTGAGCTGCCACTAAGTTCGTTGCACTGAAGAAGCTCCTTTGTAGCTTCGAAACGGCCGTATGCAAAATAATTGCATCTAAGAGCCTGTTCACATAGGAGTCCGTTGCGGAGCGTTAAAGTAATGAAATATATTTAACCAATGACAAACCTCCAAACGATTAGCAATGAAATTTTTAACGCCTATGATTGGTTTATTTTCGACTCAACGTCATCTTTCCCTTAACGCTACGCAACGGACTCCTACGTGAACAGGCCCTTACTGCTATTTGTGCTTTATTTACGTTGGTTTTCCTGTTAAGTTCCATATACTGTTATCTGTAGGAGCGAGTGACTCGATGAAGAATGTCCATTTTTTTTAATTTATAGTTTTTAATATCAGTTTTTATCCTAGCATTTAACCTGTGCATTTCACCTCGCACCGACGGATCGCCCGCATACTGGGAGGCTTAAATGAATCGATGAATGATAAAAGACGTCATTAAAACGTGATGGAAGGCAAATTGAATCTGTCATTTTGAAAAGGAGTCTTCTAACTTTTTAACGTAGGATTACGCTCCTCCATAACTGTCCCCCTGAAAGAAAAATTTCAGAACCGTCCGTCGTCGCGAGTTATAATTTTGGCAGGCCGCCAAACCCAGTCTGTATCGTTTGGGCAAGCAGTAAACAGTTAAACAGAAAAGTACCAAAATGCGTCAAAATTTTGACATGCATATATGTATATGTATACATACTTACATATAGATAGATGCATATATACATAACACATACATACATATACACATACGAAAGAGGTAAGCAACGATAAGTAATCCTACGTCAATAATCCGCGGTAGTTTCGTTAGAAGAGACTACCTGAAATTTTTAAAAATTTTTCATGAAAAGCAAAAAAACTATTTCGCCTTCCTGCATTATTAGTTAGACTAAATTTAGTATTTATTATGTTTAAAAGGCATCAGTCCTCATACAAAATTAAAATTTGACATGATTGGTTTGACATATGAATCAAGTTTATCGACCTTAAAGCAAATATCAGGGCCAAACCCATAAAACGCCAAATAGTTGGATAATAGGAAAAATAGCTTTAGGCCTTTTTCACGTTGCTTCTGGAGCGTAGCGCTGAGTTGGCGCCGGAATTGTTGACGTGAAAAGTGATTGGTTTGACATATCACATGGTCATTGCACTGAGCTCTGCGATGGGTTAAAATTTTTACAGCAGACGCTAGGCTCCGCTCCGGAACCAATGTGGACAAAGCCAAGACAATGCAAATATTGTACCAGTTAAAGTGAGACTTCTTTAACTAGATCTCGAATCGTTTCAGGGTACCGTATTCTGTTAGGAAATATGCAACCATTTTGCACTTCTTTTCCAAACTGCATTAGACTCCGTGAGCCAGAAATGTTTTCTTCTGAAAGTATGTAATCGCATGACCGAGTGCTGATCGATACTTGCAGAATACGAAACACCGTAAATGATATGAAAACACACTCATTGGGAAAGTCACTTTGAGACAAGAGTGAGGAAAAAAATGTTTATTGCCAAATACAGCCGAAAAAAAAAATTGAAAACATAAAATTGAAAATAAATGATGTGTTAACAAAAAAGAAATTGAAGTTCTGTAATCGACATAGTTTGATGCTCTGAAATCTGCATAGTTTGAAGCTCTGTATTCAACATAGATTGAAGTTCTGTAATCAATATAGATGGAAGTTCTGTGATCAATATAGCTTGAAGTTCTGTGATCAATATAGCTTGAAGTTCTGTGATCAATATAGCTTGAAGTTCTGTGATCAATATAGCTTGAAGTTCTGTGATCAATATAGCTCGAAGTTCTGTATTCAATATAGTTTGAAGTTCTGTAATCAATATAGTTTGAAGTTCTGTAATCAATATAGTTTGAAGTTATGCAGTCAATATAGATTGAAGTTCTGTAATCAATATAGTTTGAAGTTCTGTAATCAATATAGATTGAAGTTCTGTAATCAATATAGTTTGAAGTTCTGTAATCAATATAGTTTGAAGTTCTGTAATCAATATAGTTTGAAGTTCTGTAATCAATATAGTTTGAAGTTCTGTAATCAATATAGTTTGAAGTTCTGTAATCAATATAGTTTGAAGTTCTGTATTCAGTATAGATTGAAGTTCTGTAATCAATATAGTTTGATGTTCTGTAATCAATATTTTTTGAAGTTCTGTAATCAATATAGTCAGTGTTTTTCTATGCCGAGGAGTCATTCGAGAGAAGAACCTAAAAAGCGACAAAGCAAAAATTATCACTGGAGGCTATGATGTTAAAAAGTAAACTATTTTATTCAAATACGAATATATTTTCCCCCGTCTGTGTAAACGTTTTTGGAAGAAAGCACCAAAATTATGTGTTTTGAACGGAAAATTATTGCTCCCTTCTCACTCATCACTAAATAATAAAAAAAAATATTGACACACACATTCGTGTACACATTATCAAAATTATTACTTTATTTTATAGTACCAACCTCAGCGTTAACGTTCTAAGTCTACGTACATACGGGTGTGGGCGTGTTACTATTATTATGGCACACATAGCGGAAGAGGTACTTATTAATAATAATCATGTCACCTTAAGTACTATTTAAGTCGATGTTGTGACCTTACAGTGCACTGGCAATGAAAGGACAATCCTTTTGGCAAAAAGAAAGACTGCTGTCATTACAAAATTCGTTAAACGACTGGTTTTAAACCGATGGTGTACGAAATCGGCAGCCATAAAAAAAAGGCAAAAAATACTGATGTCATCGTTTCAAAAAGACCGCAAATTAAACAATTTTATTAAACTGGGAACAGTTTTCTTTGTTGTGGCTCGCAAGCTTTGTGCATTATTAAGCCAAGGATTTTGCAACCAGTAAAGCAAATGCAAGCTAAAAAAAAATTGTTATTTTTAAGTTTTCATAGGCTACGTTTACTATTAAGTTTATTTTTACGTTAAATTCGTTATGCGATCATCAATTTTAGACTTGATTCCCCTTTGTGTGACTCAACAAGTTTTCAAAGCTGATCATTTGGACAAGTGCAGTGCGATCGTTTATTTTAACGCCATCGTAAAAAAGCCCCGAAAAGCTGCTAATGATCTAGCGGCGTGAAAGCCAATTGCAACAAAAAATACTATATACGGCTTTTGTCGCATCCCTGGAAAACTGCGAATTCTCTGAGGAAAACTTGCCGCGTTGATGGTTATTAACGACTTCAAAACGTGACCACTGCACAAAAAGCCGTGACAGTTTGGTAATCGTGAACGGGCGTAAGATATATAAATTTGACACGATTTACTTACATAATTATTTTTCTTTGGCCGTAACCGTCGAAACTTCTTTTTGAACCAGCCTTTGATTCTATTTTTAAAGTTTTCTTGCCCACGACTTTCTTTTCTCAAAATAACATTCACAGAAGTCTTAGGGGAACCATTTTTGACGCAGTTAGAATCAGATCCAGACGGTGTGAAAGCTCTGTTCACAAAATCGCCACAGGCCATTGGCTCTTGGACGGCAGCATTAGTATTCTTTTCATTGTCCACATACTTTTGGGTACTTTCAAGTGGTTCTCCACACACTGGTACCGGCGGATGAAAGTCGCCAGAACCCAGGTTTACAGCAGCACCTCGCAGGAATGGATGTCTGGCAGCTTCTGTGGCAGTGGGCCTCTCGCCGGGAACTATTCTCATCAGAGACAACAGGAAGTGCAGGGCATCAACCAACTCTGCTCGGGAAAATCTGACGCAGGGCATAGCTTTTCGCATCAGTACGTAAAAGCTTGATTCCTGAAAGGAAGCAAAGCAGAGTTAGAGCCGACTTAGGTGGGAAGTCGAAAATAGGCTTTAAACAGACCTCGACTTGAAGAAAACTTAGGCGCATGTTTGAGCCCTAATTGACAGCAAATCCTTACTCTTCCATCTTAGTCAAAGTTCAACTGCTAAGTCATAAAACAAATTTTATTTTGAAGAGAAACACTTTTGTTTATTACTTGCTTAACTGCCCATTCAAAGAGATTAAACTTGGGAGCTAAAACTTGGAAACTTAGATATGAAATGGTAAGTATCAATCAAAATTTTTATTAAGTTCCAACGAAAAATCCGCATGTTATGAGACTGTTAGTGGTGTATAGTGTACTTCCCCAAATTGCCAAAAATAGCTTATAAAATGTTAAGAGTGAAGTTTTAGACAGTGAATCAGCATCGATATGACGGAATTCATGTTCGGGTAACGAGATACATTTAAGAAGCTATTGGAGGAGATAAGTACCCAATTCCTAAAGCCATTAGATCATAATTGCTATTTTTAGGCAAAAAATAGGCGCAAAGCAATGCCTAATAGAGACATTGCTTTGTGTGCGGATATTAGAATTTAGTAAAACAAGGTGAACATCCGACAGCCAGAAAGTAAACTTTAGATTTCTTGCTTCGATAGTTACGAAGAACGTGTGAAACTTAATGATGCAGAAGCCAAATTTTGCAAGAAATGGTCAAATAGTAGCTTTACGTAATGGAATATTTTATCTAAAAGTGTCTTAAGAAAAAGTGTTATATAAACAGAAAAATTGTGGAATAGTTTAGAAAAATCACAAGAACCTAAAAATGGTTCCGGTTTCAAATTCGTCTATGAAAATAAGGCACTAGGCCTAACCTTCTTGAAGAACTCACCTCCAAAGCTTTCATTAGCACCGGTCTAGTTTGACCATCCCACGTCCATCCAGGACTGTTTTCCATATGCATTTGGGGCCAATGCCCCGTTAAGACGTTCAAGGCCATGAGGCCATATGTCCATATATCAAATGGCACGCCTTCGACACCACCAGAACCAATTGGGTGCCAGCATTCTGGAGGACGAAACTGGAGAGGAGCACATAGGCTGAAAAGGAAAGAGAGGTTGTTAAATAATTTTATCAAAAATATTATAGCTTTATATTCGGTATTTTGTTGATTACTCAAGCGTAATTTATTAGAGTAATACTTTCACAAACTGTGAGAGAAGTGACCTTCCTCTTGTAACATTTGCTGAGTTAAACTCGAGCACGAGGTTTTGAAAACTTTTGCTTTCACAGTCTACATGTTTATTCTTCAAAATGTAGGTCTGTTTTTAAGTGTCGTATGCTTTTTCATTACATGTGATTGACCAGTATTAATCAAAGGTTTTCGATCAAAGCGAATTTGAGGTCAGAGGTCTTTCTTTCTTTTACTATAGTCAGGCCTAGCAGGTAGCAATTATCTCAATATACTCGTCTTGAATTTTAATCTAGACTGTTTTATATTTAGTGACTAAACAGTGCTTCAGACACGATTCCAGGAGAGGAAAGCTTACCATTGAATGTTATGTGCAATGTATGATGGTTTGTCTCAACCCCACGTATGTCGGTGGTTAACGCAAGTGCGCGAACCCTTTCATTCAATGCACCATCAACGCAGCAGACATTAAATGGATACCAGGCTAATGGATGGCTAATGGATACCAGATGTTTCCGCAGGAGAATTATTTACGTGCATCCAACAGTTACTGATACGTTACTCCAGCAAAACACTTCGGATTCTTATAACCGAAAGCCCTCCTTGAATTCCCGTCAATTCATGATTTCTGCAGTTCGTGATTTCTCCGGTAAAAAAGAAAATGAATGAAGATCACGCATTAATTTCTCATAAACCAGAATGGTATAAAGCAAGGCTGTAGACGTCACTAGACGATTTGTGAAAAAAAAAATTGATTGTAAAACTTTCATTGAAGAATGTGGAGAGAAGCCCCCCCCCCCCCCCATCTAACACGAAAAAGGTTGGCAAAGATAAGTACGATTAATTGATCCGAACCTGATTATCTTCCTCTCCGTGATACTGAGCCCCGAAAAATCGCAAATGACGGCCGAGTCATTCGCCGTTATTAAGACGTTGTCCGACTTCATATCCATGTGAGCGAATCCCGCGGCGTGCAGGTAGTCGAGACCATTGAGCGTATCTAGGAGCCACCTGCGGACGCGGTCCAGACCTCGGACGTCGGCGAGAAATTCCATCCCGTGCACCACGTCGCAAAGTGCTGCGGGATGGCGGGGCGAAACGAACAGCTTGAGTTCCATGTCGGGCACTGACATGACGTCCAAGACAGGAAGCACGTTTGGATGGTTGAGGCAGGGCCAGATCACGTCTTCGATCTCCCTGTAGCTTTCCTTCGTGATGACCTTGATGGCAACTTGTATTTTTCGAGGCGAGGTAGCAGAGAGGACTTCCCCAAACGAGCCTTTGCTCAGTGGTTTGACATCCTTGTAGTTATGGCTTTCCAAGAACTTGACGACTGTACCATGGTCTACTCGTTGACCGAACATTTCTTTTGTTTACTATTTTTTTTTCTTTTTTTACAAAAATTAGTTGAACTGGCCGAAAGAGATTGTATAAAGTTATGAGCTTGTAATTGCTTTTGGAGGAAGTACGTTTAAGTTCTTTAAAGTTATAAGCTACTGAGTCCAAATAAAGGATCGAAAATTTCACAGAAAAAGTGTGTTTTGATGAATATTATGTATTATACAAAACAATCAAGTATATCACAGTAAGTTAGTCGCACTCGTAAATAAATACCGCTTTTAGTAGCAGAGTCACAAATCGCTTTGATAGCTTTTTATGAAATGCGAGTTCCAATTTGTTTCACGCGTTTACATTGTTTCTTTTGAGCATTGTTGGCAAGAAGCAGCATTTGTTTCATTGTTGGGCTTATTCTAACACAAGATGAATTTAAGGTACCTCTGTCGATAACCTCATATTGTTGAACATTTTCCCTTCGACAGACAACACATGATACCAAAACAAGTCTGGTTATCATAAAGGGGAGGAATAAGTAATTAGGAAACATGACAACTAAGTGATATCCTCAACCTTTGTGGATAGGAGGTGCTTAGTTAGTAATAAAAACGCGTCACTGCTGCCGGAGATATTAAATATTTCAGCTTGAGAAGTGAAATTCATAATATATTAGGCTTTATTAAAAGGCTGATATTGAAATCTCGGAAAGCTGCTGTTTCTATATACCAGGACTACTGTTTTTACAGACTTGAGGTCTATCTACGTAGGTTTCTGGAAAAAGAACCTACTTAAAATTTTTCAGCAAGCTTAGATGGTTCCGCGTATTACCCTGTCAGCTGTTTTTCGAAGCACAAAATATTGAAGGAACTGATACCTGGAGCACTCTCTTTAACATGTAAATATACATGACCTTGTCCAATTTCTGAGATCCATCATTGGTCCCTTGTATACCGATGGCTCGATATTGAACCGAGCCCCCAAAGCATAATGCCGAATAACTCCCCGAATGTACCATATACCAAGCTTTGAAAATACTGGAAAATTGGTACAATGTTAACAAAAGGAAATTTTATTTAAATCAAACTGTTTATCAGCCATTCTCTGTGACCCATCTACTTTTTCATCCACATCTATTTTGTGAAGTACGATCTTCCCACATGTCCCCCATGGGGGTGCTCGGTCAAAATGCAGGTGGCAACCAGCAGGGTGGCTACTCTGACCCTTGTGGTGTTAAGCTACAACTATACATACGCGAATAAGCTCCCCCGTCACCTCTTGACACATTTTGGTGTCGATTAGTCCCCCTCCTAACGTGGGGGAAGTATTTCGTCGTTTTGATCATTCGTCTTAAAACCGCTCTCCGGAGCGGTTTAAGGACGAATCATCAAAGGGACGAAGGACGCCATAAAACCTCCTCTAGGCGAGGAGACCAATAAATCACGGCTTTCCCCTACACTTCGCTCTCTGTTTCGCGAATGTATATTCCCAGTATAATGTATAAATCCGAGCCGCACAATTCAGCCCGAAGGCTATATGGACCTGGTCTGAAACTTCCCGCCAGGGGGCGTTAGAAACAAAAACATACAGAAGTTTCACTGTAACAGACTGATTAAAATATTTCGTTGCGATATGCTGACTCGGAGAGTAATTCGAATGATGATACGGTTTTCGTCTCTCAAGATTAAAACGATCGGTTGCGATAGGCCGTACGAAGTAGCGGCCATCCACTAGAGAGAGAGAGAACTGTATCAAAAGATTCCGCACATTTCATTGATGAGTCCTAAGACGATTCTTAAGCTGTTCAGCAATATTGAGCTCTATAAAAGTGAATAATCTTTCCTTATTTCAGTCAAGCTGTAATCGGTTATTTTAAGATGAACAAATGCAGCTATAGGTTCTGCACTTTATGTACGACAGAAAAGACATTTAAAAGCGATAACTGGAAAAATTCGATGCCACTTTGTATACCTTGCGTATCTCTTATAGAAACATTTAAAACTAGAACTATAGAGTAGCAAAGACAGGAGTGAAATCGGGCATGAGTTGGTCAACCCTTCGCCTTTGCGAAGGGTTGACCAACACATGCCCGATCCTCCTGTGACTTGAAAGACGTGGTTGACCTCCACGTCTTTCAAGTTTAAATCCTTCAATTCCCTCTTTTGTCTTAAGATAATTGCTTTGAAACCTCCCTTTTTTGGAAACCGTTTTTGGTTCCCTGTCTGGTCTATAACCGGCGCCAGTGGTCCGATACCCAATCTCATGATTGGAAGAGGTCATTTCGTTTCATTTTAGAGAAAGTCATCGTCCAGCTATCTGTACTTTAGCGCCTAGTTATCGGTTTACCGCTGATCTACGGGGAATCGGAATTTTCCTCGCAGGCCAAAGCTAGGACCGATCCAGGCGGCAGCCGTGTGATTTTTCTGAATTCATGTTTGGTAACTTGTTTACTTCGGAAAATTACTGCATGTTTATTAATTAATTATACGTTTGGAGGTGGAAGCAGTGCAACTCGGTAAACCTACACTTTTAGACAAAACAAACAAACAAAAAAAACAAAAACAAACTCAAACACACAGACACACACACACACACACACACCAAGGGGTGATGCAAATTGGACACAAATTGACATGCATACAGGTTTGCTGTTTTTAAGTAAGTTTCGATTTTTCTTATCTTTTCTGATGGTTTATTCGATGGTTTCTGATAGTTTTAGGATCGAGTCGCGACCCACCGGTTGGGAACCGCTGATTTAGACAATATAGACTCCAAAAAAGACATCGTGATCACGATAAAGCAGGGAACGAAAAAAAATGTTAGTCTGCTATGAACAAAATTTTCGCGAAACGAAAAAAGGCGTTAATACGGAGACGACTTTATTGGATTTTTTAAAACCACCGAGATAATTTTTTTCCATATCTTGTACATATGTATAATATTAATATGTAATAGAATATTTTAATTTTGATACAATATTTTCCCTTTAAACTGGTGGTTTTGGAAATTCTTGGTCCCAATTAGACAAAACTTATATGCATTTACATGCAAAGTTGTACCCGACTTACGCGATCTTCCTTCGCTCTCACCTATCGCGTAACTTCGAGGAATTACTGTATCGAAATAGTTTTTAGTCCATAAACATCCAAAAACACCAAATGCAGTTTGGTCTCGGGTTGAAAGAATAAATACCTCTTCTCCGCAGCTTCAATCTATCGGAAAGACAGTTGCTTCAGACGTACAATATTGCGCTCTAAAAGTGTATCACAGCGAAATTTCGACTCGAAGTGAGCTCAGTGTTGAATAGGAATTGATATAGCTCCAGATGTTGAATAGGAAGACTATCCTGATGTTTATCTTATTTTTCTCTCTTTCCCTCCGCAGACTGCGATGATTGCGGCCGCTCGTACGAGAGGTCCTGCCCCGTGCACGGCCCGATGTTGTTCGTGCCCGACCGGGAGGTACGTATCTGTGTCTTCACTTAGGGATTAATATATTAAAATAGAATATGTATGTACATATATACACAATTTTCCTTCCTTTATGGTTTTATTGCAGGTTCCCCCGGGGAATCACCCCGATCGTGCCTTCCGCACGTGCCCCGTCTTCTTGTCCGTGTGTCGTTCGGGCATCCGGGGAGCCGGACTGGGCATCTGGGCGGAGATAGCGGTGCCCAAGGGCGTGGTGTTCGGACCTTACAAAGGGAAGTTTATCAAGAGCCGCAAGCAGGCAGAAACGAGCGGATACGCGTGGGAAGTAAGTCCACTTTTCCACACGTAATATCAGCGCTTGGTTTCGGGGGCGCCCGCTGAAAAAAAATTGTTATTTTTTGGATGCAAACATCCTATATAGTTTATAGCATGAAACGACGATGCCAGGCTCAAGCATTTTTTTTCCCAAGTCGCACTGTCACTGCGAGATATCGGTATCTGTTGATCACGAAAAGGAATTTTTCGCGATTTGCCAAATTGAATAGGATGTATTTAAAATTCCAACATTAAATACATTTTAGTTTATCTACTGAGTGATTCAAAATTTTCTAAATTAATATTTAGGGAATCCAGATGACAAATTATTTTGAAACGAGCGAGATGGAAAATGGACACCGACACAAACCCTGAACGTTCAAATAATGGCCGAAGCAAGGGTGTTATGCTTCTCAAAGACACCTCGACATTTTAAAATTAACTTACACCCTTTTATTACAGTGCAGATACGAAACCTATAGCTTACGTACAGACTCATTTCCATGTTTTTTTCCAAGTTTACTAGCTTGCCGAGTTAAAATTATGACAAGATACTCAGTCATAATTTTGACTCGACAAGCTGGATCTATTCAGTGTTCCCGAAAGTAGAAAATAATGTGTTGAAAATGACGAAAATTTAGAAATTTTCGGAATCGTTTCCGAAACTCTGCTCAAAGACGATTAACTGACATGACTGTTTATGTGCATATTTGAACCCCAGAGGTCTGAATGTAGCTTCGAGCTTAAAAACACAATACACGACCATACCTCCAATCCTAGAACAACATTGCAGGGAAAGAGTGTTATCTAGCACCATTTAATGGAACGATTGCCGTACTCGTATAGACACCTACTATACTATGCTTTCCTGCTAAGGATTCTGGCGCAGAGCTGCTCTTTGAACGTTCGAGGGATGCTTTTCTATTGCTGCATTCTTTTTTATCTAAGAACTTGTATCGTTAGTCTGAAGATAACACAAATATTGCAAAAGGAATTAAGTCTGTACTGTTCGCAATTTTCTTCTTTTCTAGGAGAGAGACGAGAGGCTCTGTTCCTTTCAGATGGGAACTTTTGGGCAGGATATTCTCCTCACATATGCACACTGCACATGCGCACACTTTCTCCAGAATAACACGCTTTCCACCACTTTGGTAGGATTTTATAGGTGCTATCACTGACTACTGAAAAATGAGTTACAGCAGCACGTTGGCGGCCAAATTTTTAGTAGTTTAGAGTTGTACATTATTTGGTGTCTATTGTCGTTTACAAAATAAAAGTTAAGAAGAAACATGTAGAAATTCTCACCGATCACACCCAATAAAAATGAACATCGTATTTGATAAGACTAAAATTTAGATACTGCAGACTGACATGGCAGATAAGACGATTTTGATCGAAATTCGGCATTCAATGACCACGCGGATAGATTTACGAAACACTGTGCACAGAAAACGCTTTCGAACGTGTCTTTACCTATGAAATGAGAAGGAAATCCTGGAGTGATAAAGTCGTACTTGAAGCACGGTTCTGTCGCCATAGTGTCGAAAAAGTTGCCCCGGACGATTCCACCCAGCCTTCATTCAAGATGACGGCAGCTACCCTATGCTTCGAGAAGCAATATTTCTAGCGTTTTCGCGTTAATATTTTAAGCAATCGTTCTCAAATTGTTGAATCCGCAAGCTAATATAAATACATATTAACTGATGTTCAGTATATTACGTAACACGTGATACGTTTTTCTCCAGCATACCGCCTCAGCTGTCGCTTGAGCGTCTCTATCCGACTGTTTCCTTTATCTGTTTTTTTTTTGTTTCATACATTTGAAGTATATAGATCTGATTACACATGAAAATATCAAAGGTTGTTCGAGCATACCGATCATTACAAGCATTTCTGCAGAACGTATTTTTAATATTGTCGTCAAATTAGGAAGCTGGTTGTGCGCGGAGTCATCAACTTTCTCGATTGTGTACTTCGTATTTAGAATAGTGGAAAGACTACTCTTAATACGATGTGACCGCTTCAGGGGTTGTCTGTTTTGCAGGTGCGCAAGGGAGGAAAGGTGGACCACCACGTGGACGGGTCGGACCCTTCGGCCTCCAACTGGATGCGGTTCGTGAACTGCGCCCAGCACGAGGGGCACCAAAACATGGTCGCGTTCCAGTACGAGGGCGTCATCTTCTACAGGACCTACAAGACAGTGTTGCCCTTCACGGAGCTCTTGGTGTGGTACGGAGACCGGTACGCCGTGGAGCTCGGGATAGACCTCAGCGAGGAAGAACCAGAAGGTGGGTTTGAAAAGATCAGATCAGTTTTCAGGGGCGCCCATGCGCCCCGAAAATGCCTTTGCCAGATTCAACATTTTCGGGATGTATGGCCTTTCGTGGTCTGCCGAACATTTGTTTTCGAAGCCTGTGTATGATTTCCCACCGTTGACAGTATATGTATCTAAAATGTCTCTTTTTGTTTAAAGTGATAAAAACTTTTACTCAATACAACTTTAATGTGATTTCTCTTCGGGAATTGTAAAAGTCTTTCCATGGTATGAAAGGAAAAAATAGTATTGGTTTGTCCGATATTTCAAAAGATTTAAATTTAGAATTTGCAATTTTAAACTGGAAAGTTTCCTGTGGAATTGGTCAAAAATGCTTTCTATTCGTAATGAAATTTATTCAGATACAGATGAGTGACATTTTTAAAAATGAAAAGCGAGTAAATAAATAAATAAAAAAACTGTACAAGAACCTATCTTCGCAGCATTAAACCGAAACGCGGGAGAAAGTTATTGAACCAAAAATCAAATTTTTCTGTCGTCTAATCAAAATGCGCCGGAAAATTTTTTTTAGTTCAAGTTTCAAAATAACAGCCATCGAAAATATTATACTACAAACCTACTGTTGTACGTCAAAAGAAATTCACTCTAATGATTCACATTTAAAAAAAAGTGTGTGTGTGTGTGGGGGGGGGGGATCCTGTATGCTCTTCAGTTTCGAGTCAAAATGAATGATTTCAATCCAATTAGGTAACATGAATAGACAAATAATAATTTTAAAAAAAACAGTTTTTTCAAAATGTCATTCTTTTAGCTCCGTTTTCGGATTCTTTAGATTTTTGCTGGTTCGAAGGCAATTTTTGCGAGACATTCGCATAGAACCACGGGTATTATTGACTTTTTATTTGAGAGTACGATACAGGTGAGTCTACATTGGTTTCTTGGTGCTATCTTCATTTTGATCAAACAACCCCAGGGATAACATCTGGAGGGCTCGCACTTTTCCCCACTCACTGACATCCCTACCACGTAACTGTTTCGTGGCCCATCACACTTAATTTCACATCACACTGAAGGTTTTCCATATGAAAGATGTACTTCTATTTTCTCTTACGCAGGAGACGGAAGTGAAACGGACGAAGGCCATTTAAGTTCGACGTCAAGATGCTTCAGGAAGATCAATTCTGACGCCGAGGAAACATCGGGAAGCAAGTGTTCCACCCTTAGCTCCAACACCTACATTCCACTCAAGAATTCCGTTACACGCAATGGTTCGAGCGAAGACGCTCCATTCGAGGCGACCGCTTCGGAAATCGAATTAAATCGAGTGTGTCGAAAGATGAGGCCGTGTATAAATTGCGGCGAGACGTTTAATGACATATGGAGCTTGAAATTACATCGGCAGACCAACGTTCAGAAGAATAGTCCTGAAACTATCCAAACCCCACACCTCGAGGTCATCCTTAATGGCCAGCGAGGTGAAAAATGCTCGCATTGCGAGTACAGAGCTTTTCGTTCCAGCCATCTTAAAACTCACGTAACTGCAGTACACTTGGGCCAGAAACCCTATAAATGCCCGCATTGCGAGTACAGAGCTTCTCGTTCCAGTGATCTTAAAAGTCACGTAACTGCAGTACACATGGGGCAGAAACCCTATAAATGCCCGCATTGCGAGTACAGAGCTGCTCAATCCAGCCATCTTAAAACTCACGTAACTGCAGTACACTTGGGCCAGAAACCCTATAAATGCCCGCATTGCGAGTACAGAGCTTCTCAGTTCATCCATCTTAAAAGGCACGTAACTGCAGTACACAAAGGACATAAAACCTCTAGCTGCAACCAATTTGAATACAGAGCTATAAAACCCTGTATTTAAAGAAAAACCTCGTAACCGCACATGGGCACAATCCTAATAAATATGTTTGTTTGGCAAAATAATCCACTGTTCTTGAGAGGCATGTACGACAGCAGTATACATGACTTTTCTGTACACCGAAGTCCGCATTACGAGTGTAGACCTACGAAATGCGGTAGACCAAAATAAAAGGTGCTCAGTTTTAAAACATGATAGGCAGAATACTTACAAATACCGGAATAGTGTGATGAAACGAACTCGTAATATTTGCATTACTAATGCATGCAAATCTAAAACACCTATAACCTAAACCCTAAAAAACCTAAATTGAGTACAGATAGACAAGTCTCTTCGACCCGTAACGTGCAGCTGTATTGCATATCTTTTTTAGAAGCTCAAGAACAGTTCGTTATTCTTTTGTTTTACCTAGGAAGCATTTTGCAACTTCAAAGAGAAACTGGTAAAAGAAACTTTGATCTGCATTCTTCGACATTTTTCTGTAGATTGATATGATGCCGTAAGACGCAATAATAAAGACTTGAATCCACTTGTATATGTATCTTGACAATCTTTACAGTAACTTCCTATTAGCATAAATAACCTTCTAAGAGAAAAATAAGTGATGTCCTTCAAATTGTTTGATTTCAGTAGAACGCGAAGATATGTTTGTTGCACTTTCAATTCTCGTTATTTACTGTTGTAGATCATTAGCAATCGGGATTAGCAATCCGAAACAAACATACAATGTGTGTGTGTATGTATATATATATATATATATATATATATATATATATATGTGTGATATCTCCGAGAATCTGACAGTCACGGGACCAAATATTTTGTCAGTTATTGGGAGGTGTCCACTATTGGGGAGATCAACCTTTTTATAAAAATTTTTTTTTTGCACTTCTGCTTGACATTTAATTGAAAATTACGGCTGCAATTTTAATTAAAAAGGAAAAATTAATTAACCAATACAGGCATATAAAGTAACCAATAGAGGCATTCCCCTATCCGCCACTTGGGGACGAACCCTCTAGGGGTTACAGGCTCCTCCGAGGGAAAAAAATGATGTGTATGAAAGGATGAATATGAAATGTGTGAAGTGATGTAATGTATGAAACGATGAATATGAATAGTATGAAGATGAAACGATGCATCGTCAGCAAATGGAATCTGCAGGAAAATGAAATAAATGATAAATCCTCAATAACTAGAATCCTCGGGAGGCTTTGAAATGATGAATCCTCAGGCAAATAGAATAGTTAAGAGAATGAAAGATATTATCTTCTGCAGGTGGAATGTGAAGAGATGTAATGTATGAAACGATGAAGATGAATAGTATGAAGATGAATAGTATGAAGATGAAACGATGCATCGTCAGCAAATGGAATCTCCAGGAAAATGAAATAATGATAAATCCTCAATAACTAGAATCCTCGGGAGGTTTTGAAATGATGAATCCTCAGAGAACGAAAGAAATTATCTTCTGCAGGTGGAATTCGTGATTTTTGGCCGCAAGGAAATAAATGAAAGGATTATGGTGGTATCTAATGGAAAGTACGAAAACATGGCAAGATGTGTCCTAAAACAAAAGTAAGAAAAAACTTTTTTAAAAAGATGGCGAGACACAAGTTAAATAATAAAAACAATTTAAAGGATTTCACTTGAAATTTGTTAGATGATAATTTTGAATAGCACTAAAGCTATTTAATTAGTAATTTCAAACACGAATAATTAAATAATTATTATAATTATATATCGATTAATATATACTAAAAAATCTACTATATACAAAAAGACTGCTGAACAAATTCTCCTTATAATAAAAAATTACAAAAATTTAGAAAAGTATA
This sequence comes from Dolomedes plantarius, assembly GCA_907164885.2. Lineage (NCBI taxonomy): Eukaryota > Metazoa > Arthropoda > Arachnida > Araneae > Dolomedidae > Dolomedes > Dolomedes plantarius. Next base: position 116,725,916 of record OU015503.1, on the reverse strand, counting down.
TCGAAAACATTAAAAATGAAAAACAATAATTATCCGAAAGAAAAAGTCTATCCAAAATTGTAAGGAATAATGCCGTTAAGAGTATCTGAATCAAAGCTAGATTTTCTGGTTCTTCAGAAGTTTCCTTTCAACAGTAAAATAAATATGCACATTGTGCATATTTATTACACAACCATGTCAATTGGCTCTAAATCTTATTCTTATTACATCCTAAGTTCCATAGGTATTTATATAGACTGCTAAAAGTAAATAGACTGCTAAAGAGTCTATTTTCGTACATCAAATTTTAATACTATCATTTTAATACTATCAGTTATGATAAATTTATGAAAAAAAATATACTCCAAATAGGTAGAATCAAATTTATAAACACATGTATTTAAATTGAAATATCACAGTACAACAATTGAAACTTTTATCAGTGTACATATTATATATATACATATATATATATAGAGAGAGAGGTGTGTGTGTGTGTGTATTTATATATAACGTTTTTTTTTTCTTACATAAACCATTGAAAAACTGAATATGAATGACATATCTTTAAATGGGTCACCCCCAATGTATCATTCATTCAAACTATGAAACTACAAGGCCATTTCTACACTTGTGACATTCAGGATCGATATCTTTATACTGATTTGTTAAAAACATATAAATGTAATATCTTAGACCTCGAAACGAATTTTTGAAGAAAATCCTGCGATACCCTCAATCAAATTTCTCCTGACTAAAGACGTGAATAACGCACGGAATGAAATTCGTGCCATTGCGACAGTAAATTTTTCGCATCATACAAACAAAGTAGTCAGATTCCCCTATAGTTTGTCTACTGTTAATATCGAGTGAGGCAAATCTTCCCGCTTTGCCGTATCTAGAGTTATCTACAACTTCAAAATACCAAAACATCTACAACTTCATTTATCAAAGAATGAGCCTTAAAAAAGACGGTTAACTTACCTATTCACCATTAACTTCTATTCACTATGACACTCGATTCTTCAGGTTATCCAGTAGAAGAAACCTCCTCAGATTCGAATCTACATCTCTGATCAAAGAGAGCTTGTACACTGCCCAATCTTTGATGATTCTTGGTTCCATGCAATTCGATAATGATGATTTCACACGATCCTTGAGGTTCTTTAGTAGAAGGAACCTCCTGAGGTTTCAATCTTCATTTCTTATCAAAGATAACTTGTAGTAAGCCCAGTCGAAAATGTGGATTGGTTGCTCGTCCTCTTCATCATCAGACTCTGAACTGGAACTGGAAGAGCATTTTGTACACGACGAGCTGGAGCTGGATGATGAGTCATCGGAGGAGGATGAAAAGGATGGTGATGAATCGTCGTCGTCGTCATCGGAGGAAGAGGAAGAAGGCGATGATGAATTGTCTTCGTCGTCATCGGAGGAGGATAAAACCTCGTCGTCGGAATTAACAAACAACTCCTTTGAATAATTATCATCCGAACAATGCAGCTTTCTTTCTCGAGGGTTGTCTTCATCGCAACTCCTCTTCAAATAACCTAGTAATGAAGAGCTGCAGGAGGAAGATTAAGAATCGTCATCGTCGTCATCGGAGAAGGATAAAACCTTGTCGTCTGAATTAACAAACAACTCCTTCGGATAATTATCGTCCGAACAATGGAGCTTTCATTCTCGAGGGCTATCTTCATCCCAACTCCTCTTCAAATGACCTAGTAATGAATAAAGAACAAAGATTTTTGTTTATTAAATTTTCGCAGCTGAATCATTTGTAGTGGTTATTTCTGTCAGATAAAGCGCACATAAGTGCACATGACTGCTCTTAAGATTTTCAATATAATCCAAATTAATGCAAAAATGTAATAAATGTGTATTGAAATCATTACATCAAATGTACATCTCTAATGTAAATAATAGACATGTTAAACAAGTAGAAAAATATATATATTTTGGAAGAAATTTTAAAAGAGCTAAGCTAAGGATCAAATAACTTCACATTTCTTAGAGCATCTAAGAGATGAAAAAGAAAATAAATGGTTGTTGATATCCAACTTAACAGACAAATTTGGCTCTCCGGTATTGGCTATATTGTCTATGATTAGAGAGTGCAGGTATGAAATAAAACTCCGATATAAAAACAAATAAATTAATAATTTGTAAGTTTTAGTGACTATGAAAAATTTGCTTTATAGAAATAATTTAAAACATAAATTCAATGAATCACAAATATTGAAAAAAATATTCTAATGCAGTGATATACAGGTAAAAAAAATACAATGTCAGGAAAGAAATGATATTCTCTATAATACAAATTCCCAATTATACTTAAAAATATAAATAAAGAATTTTTCCAAAAAAATTGACATATAGTAACTGTGTTCACAATGGTTAAGAAATAGCATTTCCGTACGTTCTCAAGGAACATTGAATATAATGATGTGACACCTTAAAAACACAATCAAAATTAAAAAAATTGGGATACTGAATGTAAAATCCTCGCATCTCAGTCTGGATCGCCATATCCTCCAAGTATGGTTCTCTGTTTTCTGCAGGATCATTTGTAGCACAAATTTTCTCCATTTTTCATTAAAAAATTTCGCAGTTTCTTCAATTCCAAATAGCAAGACACGAAACCGCTTGTCAATTATAAACTATTTGCAAATATAATCACAAGATAAACATTGATTGAACCGACGAAGGAGATCAAACTATGCAGCCACCTCTCAGCACGACTAAATGTGTACTAACAAACACGCTCTTCTAGAAATTCCCTGGTCATCAAAAAGCTTTCTGATTGGCTATTTCTCAGACTCGCATATTAACCCTTGTTTGTCCAGTTTATCGACAGGTGCAATAATTTAAATCTTTTAATCCCTTTAGAACCTTCTTAACCCACTCCCGATACACCTGTCGTATTGGCAATACAACAAAGGACACCCTGTTCTACAAGGTGGTCTTTTTCATTCATACCAGCCCAAAGCTCTTATCAGTGCTTTTTCGTCGTATTGTATCAACGACTAACTGAGGCCTTCCCTCCGCGGGATACCTTGAAATTTTGATATCATAACGCAAGCCAAAATTTTGATATCATAACGCAAGCAACTTTTGTCGTAACGTTATTTTGAAAAAATATTCATCTTTTTCAAAAGTCCAGAGTAATCACACATGGTCTGTATTACTTATTTCAGTGAGGAATTGAATTTATTTTCAAATTTTGACATTTTTTCAGAATGCATTTTTGTTTTTATCAATGCCTCTCTTGCAGAAGTGCCCCAAACGGAAAAGGATGACATGGTAACTAATTTAACAATCCTTTCTACAGCTTGTGTGTGACATGGTAAATTATTAAACTCAATACGTAGACTCTCATAATCAGATTCTTTTTTCTTTATAAACTGCTCCAGTTTGTCATCCCAATTATGCCTCTTTTTGGGGGGTTTTGTTACTTTAACATTATTCTATTCAATCGTATTATTATAATCCTTGGCAACAAAGTATATATGTTAAATTAAAATCTTTTTCATACCTCGTCCAATTTCAGCCCTTGCTTTTAGAATCTGGCGTAATCCGATCTTTATTACATGACTGCAAACATACCATATCATGTAAAGGATGAGATTTTCAGAAGCAGCAAAGTATGCATAACTTTGAATGACTGTAGCTTTTGTTTGTGATCGAACTGGAGTATAACAAAAATTGCTGTAACAATTGAAAGCGCCGCACTTCAGGATGTTTGTCTGAATAGTTATAAAGAAAGAAGCACAGTAATTGACAGAATGAAAATTAGATGAGAACGAATAAAGAAATGCAAAATGTATGTAGAAGAAAGTCTAAAGCTAGTTACAGAAAATAAAATATTTTTTTTTTGACGTTAGGAAAGTCAAGAACATTGTGCAAGAAAAGAAAGGTACTAAAATTTAAAAAACACAACTGTTATCGAAGTACATATATCAATTGTCGAAGAGCTTGGACGAAATTTTTTCGGACATCTAACACCGATTTCTTGCTCTGGAAAAGGTATAAAAGACAGCGTAATGGCGTTTTTCCAATGTTAACAACCAACACTTGAGCGTAACTGCTATTGGATGTAATAAAATTGCCGTTATAAACTATTACCTCAATGTGACGCTTAAAAAAGTAATTGACCCTGTCATTAAAAAAATGCATAATTTGCTGCTCCTGAAAATCTCCTTTGTATGATATCAGATAATCGCAGTCATGCCCGATAACTTGCATTACGCCGCGTAGTTATAGCAAGGTCTGAAAATGAAGCAGACGTCAGAAAGATTTTAATTCAACGCATGAACTTTGATCCAAGGATTATATTGATATGATTGAATGGGAAAAAGGAAAAGTAATATAATCTCCTTTGATGAAGTATGTTTCTGATGACAAATTAAAGCAGTTTAAAAAAGAAGTAAAATAATCTGGTCGTGAGATTCAACGTATCGATTTTAATAATTTACCATGTCACACACAAGGAGTAAAAAGGTTTGTTAAATTTGTTACCGAGTCATCTTTGTTCGTTTGTGGCAAGAGATGCACTGATAGAATCAAAAATACATTCTCAAAATTTTAAACCAAAAAAAAAAAAAATTATATTTGTAAGAGAAATAAGCGATGAAAACTAGGGACCTTGCCGCCAACAATCGCCGAGTTGGCGGCAGTCCCAACTTCTTACGATTAACCTAAAATTGTTACCGTGGGTTGCTCTCTTTGTAAAAACGGGACATTTCGGCGTCCCGAAGCTGTGCTTGGGGACAACGGGACATGCTACCTAAAAACGGGACGGTCCCGTTCAAAACGGGACATGTGGTCACTTTAGGTATACGTCACGCCCTCAGCCGTCAAATATCGTGTAGGAAACAACATTGGCATTAGTCGCATGCAAGATACCACGAAGTTCAGAGTTATCTGGTTTCGAGAATGGTGTAATCGTCGGGTATCACAGAAATGGTCGATCCTTAAGAGACATATCTAGCTGAATTACCCAAAATCGACAGTGGCCTAAAGGGATTCAGAAGTGGAAGCTGAGCGGTGATTGTCGGAATGTGCCCCGAGTTGGCAGACCCACGAAACAGAGAAAGACGGATGCTGTCAGAGAAATCCCGAAGAATCGCACCCAACCGATAGCCCACATACTCCAGGAGATTCAACAGTTATCCGGGAATGTTGTTTCGATGAATGCCATGCGTAAGGAATAATATGTGCTTGGTTTTCATGGTCGTGCTGCCGCCCATAAGCCTTTGATTACAAAGTCCAACCATGCTTCTCGGTTAGTTTGGTGCAAAGCACGTCGAAAGTGGACCGCATATCATTGGAAACGGGTTCTCTGGAGCAACGAATCAAGGTTCACCATCTACCGTTCGGATGGCAGAGTCTGGGTCTGGCGTATGCCTGGAGAACGCCTCCTGCCAGAATGCGTTGTGCCCATAGTAAAGTTCGGCGGAGGTGGAATTATGGTCTGAGGGTGTTTCTCCCGGTATGGACTGGGACCCTTGGTTCCCATTCATGGCAAGCTCAACGCCGACGCTTACTGCACAATTTTGGACGACAGTGTGCTTCCTACGTTGTGGCAGTTTTACGGGCTGGACTCATGTTACTTCCAGGTCGACAACGATAGATTTCATGTTGCGAGGTCCACCATGGATTGGTATTGTGACAATGGGGTTAAACGAATGGACTGGCCTACCCAGCGTCGAGACCTGAACCCTATCGAGAACCTCTGGGACGAGTTGGATCGCCGAATAAAGGGGTACAACACCCGTCTAAAATCTGTGAACGAACTTTCATATCTTCTCCAGGCCGAGTGGAAGAAAATACCACTAGCCGTCATAGAAGGACTTGTCGAAAGCAATGTCCCGGAGGGTTGAGGCTGTCATTGCATCTCGTGGAAGCTCAACCGACATTTGAATATGAATAAATTTTGTTTTTCTTTTCTATCACAGGTGTCCAAATACTTATTGGTAGTGTATATTACGCCCGGTGGCGTAGTGGTTAAAAGCGTCAAGCTGCCGCACCACAGGTCCAGGGTTAAATCCTGCGACTGGGCAAGGTCGACTCAGCCTTTCATCCCTCGAGTGGGTTGATAATATGAGGACCGAGCATGCTTGGGAACTGATCTCTGGGGGTCCCACGTCAGGTTGACTGCCTGACTGAGACTTATGCTGTATGGCACCCACGGTCAAGAACGCGGAGATAAGCACCACCGGCCTTCGGCCACAACGGACTGTTGCGCCATGAGTTTTGTACATTGTTTATGTATTATTAACTATGTCCAACTAGAAATTCACCTTGAAAAAATAAATGGAGCCTACCGTCCGACCAGTATTCTAGAATGTGCTCTTACGTACCAAAAAGGTTGGGGACCCCTTCTATAGAATCTCGAATAGATTAACAAAATATGTCTTTTTAGAAGGGTGACCGTGAAATATGGGTGGCGGCCGGCTACAGAAATTTTACTGTATATGTCGTTATCAGTTGTCACCAGACATCAGCTGTGCATTAAACAACCTCACCGTATGAAAATTTTGAACTTTCCGATCTTGCAGGAGGGTCCATCACAAAGCCTACGAAAAACACAGGAGGGACTCGATTCAGGACGCTTGCGACGAGCTCTGTGCCACACTACCGGCCTTCCGGGGATCGACGAGACGGTTGAGTTACCACTTGCTTTTCACTGCTCCTGAACCGTTTAAAAAGCATCGAGGTGAAAAATAAGATTATCATGGAAAGGTTGTCTGATAAAGCAACTTCTTATGCAGTAGAAATTAAAGCCATATACATGTATATGGCCCTGCGCGATGCCAAGAACAGCAATAAAATGGAAATAGATTTGTATACCGATTCTATGAGTGCTTTACAAGCCCTGGAAGCGGTAGATTACAGGAGTAATTCCGTGGAAGAGATTTAGGCCGTCTACACACGGAGCAACTCAAAAGAAACTGATAACCGACTCCAGTCACAAACCAGTCCGTGATGAGTCGTAACCTACGCACACGGCTCAGTGCGTGGCTCCATTCAATTACATAGGTTACGACTCATCACGGACTGGTTTGTGACTGGAGTCGGTTATCAGTTTCTTTTGAGTTGCTCCGTGTGCAGACGGCCTAAGAGTATAATAAGAGATGGGTGAATAATGCCACACTTTCATTGGGTTAAGGTATCCGACTAAGTTCGGATCCATTTTTTTGAAAAACTGTACTTTGGAAAATTTCTACCTTATTTTTCGAAAGAATATAACCCCAAAACTCGAAGATGAAAAAATTGACATTAACTATGCAAATTTTTTCAAAATTGAGGAAATTGGGTCGAAATTTAGCAAATTTTTACAATAACGGCTCTAGCTCTAAAAAAAATATATTATGCATATAACATTAACCTTTTATTTGTCATATGTGCGTAAGTACCTTCTAAATGTAATGACCTACAAGCTAATCGATATATTAAAATCTAAAAAATACAGGTCATTATATGCAATTACATGTAAAATTTTAGTAATTTCCCATGAGATTTTCATAAATGCAGATACAAATCAGCAAATAATATACCTAGAACCAAATCTGCAGTCCATTACATTCTTAGTACTATCAAAAACATCCGTGAAAAATTTCATAGACATATCAGGATTAGATTTGGAGTTATCGCAAGAGTCGTTTACATTTTTGATGAAGAATAAGTTCTTCAGAAAACGCGATTTAAGTTTTCAACTTGTATTGAAATGCATAACTGCTGCTGATCTTTAAATCGCTCTCATTTCATTTCTAATGATCGTATCGAAAAAATAAAAGCAGATTTAGAAACGTAAATTTACAATCTTTACATTAAAGGAATAAAAACAATTTTGGAATTTTCGGTAAAATTGATGTTTTAAACGTAGTCGGATACCTTAAGACCCATGTAGACATACTAAGAAATGAGAGAGCAGATGAAGTGGCCAAAGATACCACGGAATTGGAACATATTAATACCAGTATTAAATCGCAGAAAGGCCAGGCTCAGAATATCATAACTACAAAGGCAATTCGTGATTGGCAAAATAGGTGGGACAAGTCAAAAGTAGGAAGGCCAGTATATGAAATGTATCCCAAGATTAGCTTCAAACGGTTAAGCGCCGACTTTTAATTGAACCAAGCTATCACCGGACATAGTTGTTTCGGTCTTTATGAGAAGAGATTTCATAATAAAAGTAGTTGCTGCCCTTGTGGTGCTGAACGATATGTAAGTCATTGCATAATGCACTGCCCGTTATTTGTTGAGTTCAGAAAGAATATGCCTTCTAACTTTAGAAATTGGGATAAGCACAAATTATTTTCGGACTTTTATAGTAAAAAAGTGATTAGTTGCGTTATGGATGTTCTTATGCAAATGCATTTCCCCGTTTGATCTTGTTAGTGTGTGTAAGTATTAGATAACTATTGAAAGCAATTAGTTAATGTTAATTGTAATCTTGATTGTAACTGAATACTTGTACTTACGTAATATTTGTTTGTGTATTGTAATATTGTAAATGATTGTGGATATATATGAAAAGTAGATATGATTGCATAATGTGAAAAAATTACATGGGACAGTGAATTTATTGAATTTAAAAAGCATCATGCTCCTGCATATACGTATGCATTCACTGAAGTGCGAAAAGTCATCGGATAGCACTTTGAAATTTTTCATGGGGCGTTAGCATTGTTTTATTTCTCGTGTCGTCCCAGAGCGTGATCTATTGTGCGTTATAATTTCTTGAGTGTTGTTAAATAACCTCGTGAGATTAGGGCAACTCGCAGTCCGACCGGTATTCTAGAATGTGCTCTAAGGTACCAAAAGGTTGTGGATTCCTGCTATAGAGTCTCGAATCGGGTCTTAACAAAATATGTCATTTTAGACGGGTGACCATGGAATATGGGGAGCGGCCGGCTACAGAAATTTTACTGTATATATATTTATCAGTTGTCACCTGACATAAGCTGTGCATTAAAAGACCTCACCGTATGAAAATTTTGAACTTTCCTATCTTGCTGGAGCGTTAGCGTTGCGTTAAATCTCGTGTCGTCCCAGAGCGTGATCTATTGTGCGTTATAATTTCTTGAGTGTTGTTAAACAACCTCGTGAGATTAAGGCAACCCGCCGTCCGACCGGTATTCAAGAATGTGCCTTAAGGTACCAAAAGGTTGTGGACTCCTGCTATAGAGTCTCCCACAAAGCACAAGCTGGGCCCGACCTGGCCAAAAGCCCCACTAGGTAAATCCCAGCTGTGCGAACAGACCCACAGCAGGCAACCACCCCCCGCACGGCCCAAACAAGCCCCGCCACGTCAACCCCAGGACAAGCCCCACAAAGCAAGGCACAAGCGGACTCCAGGCAGAACAGACGGATTGGCCAATAAAAAGAAAAATTTTGAAGAAAAGTAACTCTGCCGGAGGACACTCGCACAAGCCAACACACAAGAAGAAAAGTTAATAAAAATGCGGTTGGCAAAACAAGAAGGATAACCCAAACGAACGACAGCACATAATTAATGAGTGAGCGAAACGCGAGCCTACTTAAAGTTAAGAATATTAAGGAGCCACCGAAAGTTACTGGCAAGATGACTCAAAGTAAGAAAAACAGAAAGACGGCAGCGTTGCAAATCCCGGACAGGAGACGACTAGGCCTAAATTGGGAATGGTCGATTTTGAGAGGGAACAGTCACAACCCTGGGCGCAAAACCAGCAACATGGTAAGAACCTCATCGTTGCTGTGCAACCCACCCTGCGGAACCTTCGTGAGCCAGCATGTCCTGTAATCGCCATGGACACCACTCCAATGACGAGGACTGCTATAGAGTCTCGAATTGGGTCTTAACAAAATATGTCTTTTTATAGGGGTAAACGTTGAATACGGGGGGGGGGCTGCCGACTACAGAATTTTTACTGTATATATATTTATCAGTTGTCACCTGACACAAGCTGTGCATTAAAAGAACTCACCATCTGAAAATTTTGAACTTTCCGATCTTGCAGGATGCGAAGAGGGCCCATCATAACGCCTACGAGAATCACCGGAGGGTCTCGATCTAGGACGCGTGTGACGAGCTCAGGGTGACTCTACCGGCCTTCCGGGGATCGACGAGACGGGTGAGTCACCACGTGCTTTTCACTGTTCCTGAACCGTTTACAAGGCTTCATGCCCCTGTATACGTATGCATTCACTCAAGTGCGAAAAGTCATCGGATAGCACTTTGAAATTTGTCATGGAGCATTAGTATTGCGTTATATCTCGTGTCGTCCCAGAGCGTGGTCGATTGTGCTTAATAATTTCGTGAGTGTTGTTAAACAACCTCGTGAGATTAAGGCAACCCGCCGTCCCATTGATATTATAGAATGAGCTCTTAGGTACCAAAAGGTTGGGTACCTCTGCTATAGAATCTAGAATCATTTCTGAATAAAATGTCTTTTTAGAGGGATGACCATGGAATATGGGGAGCGGCCGGCTACTGAAATTTTATTGTATACATTTCTATCAGTTGTCACCTGACATCAGCTGTGAATTAAACGACCTCACCGTATGAAAATTTTGAATATTCCGATCTTGCAGGATGCGAAGACGGCCCCATCACAACGCCTACTAAAAAAACAGGAGGGACTCTATTCACGACGCTTGCCACAAGCTCAGTGCCACGCTACCGGCCTTCCGGGGATAGACGAAACGGGTGAGTCACCACGTGCTTTTCACCGTTATTGAACCTTTTACAAGGCATCATGTATTAATGTAGCAAAATATAAAGAATGGTTTCATATTCAAGAGGTTGCAGATGATGTGATGATCTGTATTAGCAGCAAAGTAGGGTATAAGTTCACGGAAAAATCAAAAGTAGTAATTGATCTATGTGAAAAATGGGCCAATGAGCACAATCTAAACTATAGTATCGACAAATGCTACTATACAATGGTGGCATGTAAAGGTGAGATAAGTACAAGACCTACGATAAAGGTAGAGAACTGTAATATAAAGTATGGTAAAGACATTAAGTATCTTTGTGTAATACTGGATAATAAGCTAAACTTTCATAGACATATTATTGAGACGAGAGAAAAAGCGCTTAAAATATTACCCAAGATTATGAGGTATGTTAAAGAGACATGGGGCATGAGAACGGAAATAAAAGAAATATACAAAGTTATTATAGAGAAGATACTAGTATATGCTGCTTAAGCATGGTATAATGACAAAGAGACCATGAAAATTAATCTTCGACAATCACAAAGACCATTTATGATTGCAATTACCAAGTGCTATAGGACTGTTGCAACGGAGGCACTGAATGTACTTTCCGGCCGTCTTCCTTTAGATCTTAGAGCTAAAATGAATAAACAAATTTAATGAAATATTCATAGACGGCAGAGAAATTGAAAACGTAATATATAATAGCGAAAACTGTGAGATTAAAAAGAATAGAATTAGAAATTTGGAAAATTTATGGCCAACAAATGGGACTCTAAACATGCAACCGAAGACAAAATTTAGTATCTGCACAGATGGTTATAAAAAGGATGATAGGGCAGGCTCTGGAGTGATCTTGTATGAAGATGGAATTGAAAAATATGTAATGAAAGAAAGAATTGGAGGAGGCAACTCTTATATTGCTGAATTGAGGGCTATTCAAAGGGCGGTCGAGCTTGCCAGGGACATTAAAGTAAAAAATTTTGATATATTCACTGATTCGAGAAGTGCTCTGGAAGCTATTAGTAGTGTCGAGTACAAAGGAGAAATAATTGAAAATGTTAAGCAAATAATTAGAGAGGAAACTGCCGAGGTCACTTGGCATTGGGTTAAGGCGCACGTTGGGATTAGACAAAATGAAGAGGCCGATAAAGTGGCGAAGGAGGCCACCGAACTTCCACAGATAGGAACAATGTATAAACATAAAAAGAAAAAGATTAAGAAAATATTAACTAAAAACATCATTAAAGAATGGCAGGAAAGGTGGAATGATTCCACTACTGGAAGAAGAGTATACGAGATATTCCCAAAAGTGAGTGAGGAAAGATTAATGGGGGACTTTCTTCTTAACCAAACAATAACAGGCCATGGAATATTTGGTGCTTGCCAACACAGATTATTGTAGGGTTCGCGTGTTGCTCAGATGCAAATTTCTGGTAGCTGCGCAGTGCAATCCAGTCGAAGCGAGTTCGGAGCAGGTGTCTGGTCTACTTAAGTGACACAAGCTGAGTTGGCAAGAGCCAAAGAAGGGAGTGGAGATTTGTACGGTAGTGCTTTACGCTATTAGTAGAGATACGAAAGAGTCGAGAAAAGTTAGATTGAAGGTGATAGCGGTATTTAACTGATAGAGCACGTATTAGTATTTAGCCTATGTGGCTGCACGATTTCGATAGTTATTTCAGAGCCCGATGGTTACGGGTATTGTTAGTGACGTATATTCTGCCTGAAAGGGTTCATTACGACTTTAAAGTTTAGTTTCTTAGTACCGCAAGTTGCGATACTGTTGTGTTATTATTTGAAGCCCCAAGTCGGTCTATGTTAGTCTACCTCTACGTAGAAAATAAAGGAATTATTTATATTTTTATAGTGTGCCTGGACCGTTAGAGGATTCACAGGGTAAATAAGAAACAGAACCATATAAGATAGTCAATGTGAATGTGGCGAGGAACAAACTGTCTAACATTGTTTATTTAGTTGTGAATTACTTAGAGAGATCCGGAGTAAGCTCCCGAGAAAGTGAAAATTGGGACAAACATAGATTTTACTGTGATTATTATTGTAGAAAAGTCAAAAAATATTATGAATATTCTGGTGGATTTGCAATTGCCATATGCGCCTGGGTCTTCATGACATTGGGGACATTGGGTAATTGTGTTGTTTCTTGCGTCTCAATATTTTATTGTTTTAGTATCTTCTAAGCTACTGGTCCTGGTATTGAGAATTGTGCATTTCAACAGTGTATGAGTAAATTGTTAGTATCATGTATTTTCCATTTGGATATGTGATTGGGTATTATTTATTAATATCGTGTGTTAGTGTTGATATAACGTGCTTCAAAACTGTAGAATAATATATTTAAACTGAGCTTCATTGTGTTTACTTTGTTGTAATAAGTTACTAAAAGTAGTTGTATCGCATCTTAACTGCCCAGCAATGTGTTTTATCTTCAATGGCGTATTGTATTATTATTAGATTAGTAAGGTGTGCATAAATGGTAGCGTAGTGCAAATTGATTGTAGTACTGAAATATAAAACAGTAGCATTTAATGTCTAAATTATGTTGTATTCGGAATCTAAATGGTCGTATTGTGTACTTAAATAGTGTTGCATTATCTTCCCAAATCAAGTTGCTATGTGTATTTAATTAATGTACTAATATAAAAGATGTAGTAATATTTATGTAATAGCTACTGCTGCTGTGTTACTGTGACGATACTATTATTTATACATACATACATATATATATATATATATATATATATATATATATATATATATATATATATATATATATATATATATATATATATATAGTTGTATATGTGTTGCTACATATGCATCGGTATATAATATATTTGTATAAACTGTATTGTTACTGTATTGTATTGTATATTATGGATAGTTGTATTATTGCACTGTATATTCTGCATAATTGTTTTAGCGTATACTATGTGTAATTGTATTATTGTAAAGGGAAAATGAAAAAAGAAAAAAAAGGAGGAAAAAAATGAAAGGAAAATAAAATTCGGCCAAAGCAGGGTGCAACCAGGAACAAGGGCTAGGATATTTAGGATATAATGTTTTACAAAGAGTAGTGATAAAATTAATTTAGATTAATCAATCAATAGCAATGGTAATGCGAGCGCTTATTTTTCTACAGTGTTGCTGAATGAAATAGATTCTTAATTAGAAATTAATTAAAAGTTTACTTGGTGGCTGGATGGGTGCAGATTTGTTCCCTCCGGGCTGCCTGTGTGCCCAGACTGGAAGAATACTGTCGGATCGATGTGTCAAGAGGAATTAGGCCGCATAACCTTCGGGTGAGGACGGTTAAAAGGCATGTTCGTTACAAGGCATCATGCTGCTGCATGCGTATGCATTCAATGAAGTGCGAAAAGTAGTCGGATAGCAATTTCAAATTTTTCATGGGGCGTCAGCGTTGTGCTATATCTGGTGTCGCCACAGAGCGTGATCGATTGTGCGTTTTAATTTCGTGAGTGCTGTTAAACAACCTCTTGAGATTAAGTGAACCCGCAGTCCGACCGGTATTATAGAATGTGCTCTTAGGTACCAAAAACTTGGGGCCCCTGCTATAGAGTCTCGAATCGATTCTTAACAAAATATGTCTTTTTAGAAGGGTGACCGTGAAATATGGGGTCGGCCGCCTACAGAATTTTCACTGTATATATCGTTATCAGTTGTCACCAGACATCAGCTGTGTTCTATATGTGTTTTAACTATGTTTTATATAATTTATATATGTTTTAACTGTTAACTGTTATATGTTTCTTAACTGTGTCCATATCTTGTAACTGTACTGTTAATAAAAGCACTTGTATAAAACATGGCGTAGTCGAGTCGAACCGCTAAGAGAGTAAAGGTAGAAAGGGATATATGACTTTCGGAATATGGAGGCATCTTTAAAAGCTCCCAAACCACTTTGCCTTAACGGAAATGTGGCTGAAGAATGGCGTAAATTTCGTCAGAACTTTGAAATATTTTTAAAAGCTGGTGGCCATGCAGAAAAAGCAGATGATGTACGAGTAGCTATTCTACTTAATTGTGTGGGTGACGATGCAATGGAATTGTATAACACATTCCCATTGACAGAAGCAGAACGAGGTGATTTCAAAAAGGTTTTAAAAGCCTTTGAACTATATGCTAATCCTCGTCGGAATGTTGTGGTGGAGCGATATATTTTTAATTCCCGCCAACAAGAGGAAAACGAACGTTTCGATGTTTTTGTAACGGACTTGCGTAAGCTCGTCAAACACTGAATATGGCGACCAAACCGAAAGTGTTTTGCGTGACCGTATCGTGCTTGGAACAGTGGATAAAACACTTCAAGAAAGGCTTCTGCGTGAACATAAATTAGATTTAGATAAGACTATTGAAATGTGTCGAGCTTCGGAATTGAGTAAAAGACAGTCAAATTCTACAAAGAAAGGCGACTGATGTTGATGTTGTGGCGCCTTGCCGAGATACGAAAGTACAGCTCACCGAACGAAACCGAAGGTCTAATTGCCAGCGTCAGAGTTTTCGAGAAGGAGTGTTCAGTAAAAAGAAACTAACTACATCGAATCAGACTAGTGTGTATTTATGTAAAAAATGCAATCGTGAACATAAAAAAGCCCAATGTCCTGCTTTTGGAAAACAGTGTAATAAGTGTGGAAAATTTAATTATTTTGCAGTTGGGTGTCAATATTCAAAGTTAAAACAGAAAGCAGTAGGTGCTTTAAGTGATAGTATTGTTTTAGATTGTATTAAACATGATAAAATTAATAGTGTAGCTACAAGTTCAAGTTGGATACAAGATGTTCAGGTAGGTACTGATATATTGCGTTTTAAAATTGATACAGGTGCTGATGTAAATGTGATACCTAGCAACATTTTTAAAACTTTAAAGTCTAAATCTTGTGTAAAACCAACTAATATAGTATTAGAAGTTTATGGAGGTGATAAAATTAAGCCAGTTGGTATTGTAGATTTTATGTGTAAAATTGGTAGCAATTCTAAACGTGTTGAATTTGTAATTGTAGATTGTAAAAAATATTCTAAACCATTGCTTGGATTGTCTAGTTCTGTTGAATTTGATCTTATTAAAAGGTAATGTGTGGGCAGTACTTAAGTACTGGATAAGATCGATTCATAGATAAGAATAGAGATATATTTGAAGGATTGGGTACTTTCAATTTAAAGTGTTCTATAAAAATGGATGAAAATGCTGTACCTATTGCTAGGTCGCCTAGGCGAATTCCTGAAGTTATTAAGTGTAAATTAAAAGATAAATTGCAGGTTCTTAAAAATGAGGGTATAATTAGTGAAGTAGATAGTCCAGTGGGATGGGTAAACAATTTGGTTATTGTTGAAAAACCGGATGGAACTATTAGGATATGTTTAGACCCACAGGATCTAAACAAAGTAATAAAAAGAGTTTCATTTAATTCCAACTGTGGATGAACTGTTGACAAAATTGTGTAGTAAAAGTGTTTACTCTGTTCTGGATTTAAAAGAAGGGTTTTATCAAATACAGCTTGACAGGGAATCTAGTGAGTTGTGTAAATTTAGTACTCCCTTTGGTTGTTTTAAATTCAACAGACTACCTTTTGGATTAAGTAGTGCCCCAGAAGTTTTTCAAAAATTTCAAGAGAAAAATTTTGGTGATATTCCTGGTGTGTTAATTTATTTTGATCATTTGTTAATTGCTGCTGAAACTTCTTAGGAGCACGATGACATTCTTGATAGAGTTATTGAAAGAGCTAGAAAACTAAATGTTAAATTTAATCCTTGTAAGTTACAATATAAAGTAATTGAAGTGAAATATGTGGGGTATGTGTTTAATAAATTTGGAATGAAACCAGATTCCAAGCAGGTTAGGGCAATCTTAAATTTAGAAACTCCTAGTAATAAAAAAGAGTTAAAGAATTTTGGGCATGATTAACTTCTTAAGGAAGTTCATACCAAACATGTCCGAGTTTACCGCTCCTTTAAGAGAGTTGCTTAAATCTAGTGTTCATTGGAATTGGCTACCCATTCATTCTAAGGCACTTAATGAGTTAAAACTAATGGTAAGCAAATCCCCAGTACTTGGAACATTTGACTGCAAGAAACAAGTTGTGTTGCAATGTGATAGCTCAAAAAATGGACTTGGTGGTTGTTTGTTACAGGAGGGCCAACCAATAGCTTTTGCATCTCGTGGTTTGTCTGATGCAGAGCAAAACTATGCTCAAGTTGAAAAGGAATATTTGACTATAGTCTTTGCAACTAAGAAATTTCATAATTTTATATATGGTAGGAAAGTAATTGTTCATACAGATCATAAACCATTAGTGTCATTTTCTAATAAAAATGTTGTAAATGTACTATCTAGTAGATTACAAAGAATGAAGTTGAAATTACTTGAGTATTATCTTGATGTAATGTATTTAACAGGTAAACATATGTATGTTGCTGATTTGTTGTCTAGATCCTTTCTTAAAGAGTACAGTGACTGTGATACTTTTCTTAAAGAGATAGTGCATTGTGTGAAAGCTACAAGACATATGCAAGTAACTGAGAAAAAGCTTAATATCTTTAGAGATTCTACGTCACGAGATCCAATATTGAGTAAACTAGTATATTATTGTAAAGAGGGATGGCCTAATGATAAAAATGAAGTGCCAGAAACTGTCAGACATTATTTTAAGTTGAGGCAGGATCTTTTTGAGGAGGATGGTATTGTCTTCTTAAATAATAAAATTGTAGTCCCGAGTGATCTTAGAAGGGAAATGTTAAAATCCATGAGGGACATTTTCGCATGGAAAAATGTAAGTCAAGAGCTAGAGAACTGTTGTATTGGCCAAATATGTCAAATGATATTGAAAAGTTAGTTGCTAAGTGTTTCGTTTGTGAAAAATACAGACCAAAAAACTGTAAAGAACCACTCATTTCACATGAAATTTTATCTTTGCCTTTTAAAAAGGTGGGGTGTGATATTTGTGAATTCGGAAAAAAGGATTATTTAGTCTTAATGGATTATTTAACTAAATGGTTAGAAATCATTCCCATGAATAATAAGCGGGCGAGTGAAGTAATTTGTAATTTAAAAATAATATTTAGCACGCATGGTATTCCTAGAGTTTTAGTTGCAGATAATATGCCGTTTAACTCATATGAGTTTAAAAAGTTTGCATTGGAAAGGGATTTTGAAATTATTAATAGCAGCCCCAGATATGCTAAATCAAACGGTCAGGCTGAAAGTGGAGTTAAAATAGCGAAGAGTTTTCTTAAAAAATGTAATATAACTGAGCAAAGTATTTATACAGCGTTAATGGAATATAGAAATAAACCTTTAAAAAATAGAGTTTTCACCAGCCCAGGCTTTAATGAGTAGGCGAGTTCGAACTAAAATACCTTTAAATAGACAGCTACTAATTCCAGAAATTCAGGTTAACACAAGGGAAAAAATTTTAAACAAGCAAAATTTGTCTAAATCGTGTTATGATAAAACGTCAAAGCCGTTGTCAGATCTACCTAACAATCAAAATGTGTTAATTCGTACTGGTAATTCTTGGGAACGAGGAAAAGTTATAAAAAAAGATACTAGTCCTAGAAGTTATTGGGTAAAAAAATGAGTTTAATCGTATGAAAAGAAGGAATAGAGTAGATCTGAAACCTTCGTAAAACGCACCTAATTTTAGAAATAGTGAAGAAATTAGTGATTCTACTATTGGTTGTACAAATGAAAATGTTAATTTTAAGCCCGTCTGCACACGAAGCAACTCAAAAGAAACTGATAACTGACTCAAATCACAAACCAGTCCGTGATGAGTCGCAACCTATGTAATTGAATGGAGCCACGCACACGACGCAACTGGTTACAAACCCGTCGGACGGGTTTGTAACCAGTTGCGTCGTGTGCGTGGCTCCATTCAATTACATAGGTTGCGACTCATCACGGAATGGTTTGTGATTTGAGTCAGTTATCAGTTTCTTTTGAGTTGCTCCGTGTGCAGACGGCCTAAGAATTGAAATTTTGAGTCGGAAACAACTGAGGAAAATATAAACTTTAAACCATATATAACCAGGTCTGGACGAGTAAGTAAACCTCCCTTGAGGTATGGGTACATGTAAACACGTGTTTTATTTTGTGTGAAAACACTTCTTTGAAAAGGGGGGAGATGTTTTATATGCGTTTTAACTATGTTTTATATATTTTATATATGTTTTAACTGTTTTATGTTTCTTAACTGTGTATGTATCTTGTAACTGTACTATATAAGCTGTCCTGTAACTGTAATAGAGTCTCTGTTAATAAAAGCACTTGTATAAAACAAGCTGTGCATTAAACAACCTCACCGTATGAAAATTTTCAACTTTCCGATCTTGCAGGATGCGAATAGGGCCTATCACGACGAATACGAGAAGCACTGGAGGGACTCTATCCAGGACGCGTGCGACGAGCTGAGGGCCACGCTACCGGCCTTTCGTGGATCGACGAGACGGGTGAGTCACCACGTGCTCTTCACTGTTCCTGAACCGTTTACAAGGCATAATGCTACTGTATACGTATGCATTCAATGAAGTGCGAAAAGTCACTGGATAGCACTTTGAAATTTTCATGGGGCGTTATATCTCGTGTCGTCCCAAAGCGTGATCTATTGTGCGTTATAATTTCGTGAGTGTTGTTAAACAACCTTTTGAGATTAAGTGAACCCTCCGTCCGACCGGTGTTATAGATTGTACTCTTAGGTACCAAAAGGTCGGGGACTCCTTCTATAGAATCTCGAATCGGTTCTGAACAAAATATGTCTGTTTAGAGGGGTGACCATGGGATATGGGGAGCGGCCGGTAACAGAAATTTTACTGTATATATCTTTATCAGTTGCCAAGGCTCGCCCCTTGGCCCTATTCTTTGGCTAATTGTTATGAATGAGGTCCTTCGTATCGATGATTGCAACGGTCGCTATTGTATTCCGGCTTACGCTGATGACATTTTAATTAAGTCCCTAAATGTTGAAAAGGTTACGGATTATTCTAAATACATTATGGACCATTGTTATGAATGGGGCTGTAAGAATAACTTGGAATTTAGTCTCGATAAATGCCAACACGATGGCTTACACGATCATCATGAAGTCTGGTAATATTGGCCGGAGACCCACCATTAAAATGGGCACTCAGAGTATTAGTTATCAAAAGGAAGTTAAATATATTGGGGTGTACATTGATAATAATCTTGGCTTCGTTAAAAACCTAGAGAAGATTCAAGAAAAGGCCCTGAAGGGTTTCTACTAATTAAATAGGATAACGGCTAACACATGGGGTATTAAACCCGATATTTTGAAACAAATTTACTTGACGGTTATTGAAAAAAATGCTCCTATATGCCGCTGAAATCTAGTATTATGACGGGTATAAGATTAATAAGAAGCTTAAACAAATGCAAAGGCCTTACCTTTTGGGTATAGCCAAGTGTTATAGGACGGTTGCCACTGATGCCTTAAATGTGTTGACGGGTTGCACTCCTTTACATATTAGGGCTGGTACGGCCAAATTCAGACTATTCGACAAAGAGGAGGAGATTGAGGTTAATGGTATTACTTATAATAGGGATATTTGTGAAATTAAAACCAGAAGAATCACTAGAATAGAAGATCTTTATAGAATAAACTAGACTCATGATCTTACCCCTAAATTTGACACAAAAATATTTAAGGATGGGTCTAAAATGGAGGGTAGGGCTGGCGCGGGTGTGATACTGTTTACTGATAAAGGTGTAACCAAATATATCAAAGAAAGACTTGAAAGGGCTAGCTCTTATATGGCGGAGCTATGTGCCCTGCAAATGGCCATTGATATGATGAGGGACTGCAAGCTTAAAGAATTCGATATCTATACCGACCCAAGAAGTGCCCTGGAGGCTCTGAATACTGATGAATATAAGGGGAATCTAGTGAAGCAGATAAAAAGGGAAATCAAGAACAATCATATGCAAGTTAACCTACATTGGGTGAAAGCTCATGTGGGTATTTTTAGTAACCAGGAGGCCGATAGAGCGGCAAGGGAGGCTACTAATCTTAGCGAAGTGGGCAGCACCTTTAGGTGGTCTAGCAGGAGGATTAAGAGCATTTTAGAAAAGGAAGAAATTAAGAAATGGCAGAGGGACTGGGAAGATAGCGATAAAGGAAGAAGGGTTTTCGAAATTTTTAAAACTGAGTACCTCAAGGTTATGCGCTGATTTTTGGATTAATCAGGCTATGACGGGCCATGAGTCCTTTGGGACGTATCAGAGGCGCTTTCATAATAAGACTGATATCCGCTCCTGTGGCGCGGTTCAAACAGTTGAGCATTGCTTGTTTGTCTGCCCTCGCTTTGACAACTTACGTCATAGCCTGCCCAGGGACATTGCGGAGAGGCCTAAATACAAATTCAACGATTTTTATTGCAAAAAGTTTGTTCGTAAGGTGATGAGAGTCCTCCTTGATGCAGTTCTTGCGCTTTAGGGGTGGCTTTTTGCTTGGCTCTTGATTTTCGCTGGTTCTTGCCGGTTTTGTTGCTTTGTTTGCGCTTGTTTGGGTTTGGGCTTATTAAAAAAAATTAATTTTTTTCCTTAGTGTTTGTTTCTCTTTTTCGCTTGGCCTTTTGCTTATTTTGTTTATTTCTGTTCTTTCGTGTTCTTGCTTGCCTTCCTTGCTGGCATTGGGTTGCGGGTGGTTTTGTGGTGTTTGGGGTCGGCTTGGTGACGTTGCAGTTGGTTGTACCATGCTAACTTGCTTTTGTGTTATTTGGTTTTGGTGGGTGACCTGGCGTGCCTGTTGATGGTCGGGCGGGTCGGTGGTCCCTGAGTAGGTTGTCCTGCGGTTGACCTTATAACCTTCTGGTTGGGGGCGTGTAGCTTATCGTTATCAGTTGTCACCTGACATCAGCTGTGCATTAAACGACCTCACCGTATGAAATTTTGAACTTTCCCATCTTGCAGGATGCGAAGAGGGCCCATCACAACGCCTACGAAAAACACAGGAGGGACTCGATTCAGGACGCGTGCGACAACCTCAGGGCCACGCTAAAGGCCGTCCGGAGATCGACGAAACGGGTTAATCACCACGTGCTCTTCACTGTTCTTGAACCTTTTACAAGGAATCATGCTGCTGTATAAGTATGCATTCAATGAAGTACGAAAAGTAATCGGATAGCACTTTGAAATTTTTCATGGGGCCTCAGCGTTGCGTTATATCTGGTGTCGTCCCAGAGCGAGATCGATTGTGCGTTATAATTTCGTGAGTTTTGTTAAACAAACTCGTGAGATTAAGACAACTCGCCGTCCGACCGGTATTATAGAATGTGCTCCAAGGTACCAAAAGGTTGGGGACTCTTGTTATAGAGTCAGAATCGGATCTTAATAAAGTATGTCTTTTTAGTGGGGTGACTGCCGAATATGGGGGCGGCCGGCTACAGAAAGTTTACTGTATATATCTTTATCAGTTGTCACCTGGCATCAGTTGTGCATTTAACGACCTTACTGCATGAAATTTTTAACTTTCCTATCTTGCTGTATGCGAAGAGGGCCCAATCACAACGCCTACGAAAAACACAGGAGGGACTCGATTCAGGACGCGTGCGACAAGCTCAGGGCCACGCTATCGGCCTTCCGGGGATCGAAGAAATGGGTGAGTCACCACGTGCTTTTCACTGTTCCTCATCCGTTTAAAAGGAATCATGTTCCTGTATACGTATGCATTCACTGAAATGCGAAAAGTCATCGGATAGCACTTTAAATTTTTCATGGGGCATTAGCATTGCGTTATGATTCTGGGATTGAGCCCCGGCCTGCTATAACAGCTGGCATCGCTCAACAAAGGAAAAAACAAACGGACCCCAGTCCGACCCGTGGAACAACAAAAAGACAAAAGATACCAAAGCTTCAGTATCAACTAAGACGTGCAGCCACCCAGGCCGCAACAAAGAAAAAGGATGAGGAACTGTTAAGGAAGAACCACGGTGAGAAAGATAGCTTGTAATATAATAAAGTGTTACGATGATAAAACTTCAACAAAGTTAGCAATGATGATGGGAAATAACTTAACCAACTAAACAAAAAGAGCAGCACACCTAGTGACAGGAAAACAACAAAGAAAAACAAACTTCGAGAGAGACCCCAGCCACTCAACAAAGGCAAGAAAGTAATATAACAAAGGACATGGCAAGAACAAACGACAGACCCCTGTCAACCTCAACAAAAGCAGAAAAACCAAAGAGTCTTTACAACTCCAAAAATTTTAAAACTCCAAGGAAAACAAAATCAGAAAAACCAAAGAGAGCCATTGACAGCTCAAATGTACGGGGGCAGTACAAAATGACAACAAAATAAAAACCGATGAGTGAAGCGGGGACAAGCAAAAATGAAGAATTTAATACAAAAAGATCTCTTCTTCTATGATATTGACTTGGTGAATAAACTTAGAAGTGTTCTGTCGAGAAACGGGATTAAGGAGAAGACGGGAAGGAGGAATTTCAGATAAGTTATGAGGAAGAAGACTACGACTGAGATCATTAAAATAAGGACAACTATATATGTAATGAATGGGATCGGCATACACCTCACCACAGATGCAAGTGGGAAACTTATTAAGAAAACGTTGAAAATAAGAAGGAAATTTACCATGACCGGTTATAAACTGACACAAAAAATGACCAGATAAGTTCCTATGGACGGAGATGCTAGGGACCAGAGAACGCGTGTGACCACTGACATCCAAAGACTCCCAACGCGCTTGCCAGGCTAACCACAAATGCCTCAAGAGGCGGCGCCGACACCTACTGGGGGAAATGCCAACCCTACCGTCGACTATAGCTAGCCCCCCAGCTGACTTGGCCGACCTTACTGCATGAGCATTGCATTATATCTCGTGTCGTCCCAGAGCGTAATCGATTGTGATTTATAATTTCGTCAGTGTTGTTAAACAATCTCGTGAGATTAAGGCAACCCGCCGTCCGACTGTTCTTATAGAACGGGCTTTTAGGTACCAAAACGTTGGGGACCCCTGCTATAGAGTCTCGAATCGGGTCTTATCAAAATGTCTGTTTAGACGGTTGACCGTCGAATATGGAGTTTACCGCACTATTTGTTCGGAAGATTTGTAGTTTTAACATCACTCTTGTCATCTTTAAGAATGTTCTGTTCCTCCGTTCTACTACACCATTTTGTTGCGGTGAATATTTTACAGTCTTTTAATGCAAAACACCGTTAGCTTTAAGTAGTTTCTAATTTTCTTTTCTTATATATTCCCCTCCTCGATCTGATCTCAACGCTTGGGAATTTTGCCAAATTGGGTAAGAGATTCTTTTATGAAATACTGAATATTTTATTGCATATATTCTTTACGCTTTAGAAGATAAACTTTACTGTATCTGCTAAAATAATAACTGTTAGAATATATCTGGCCGCACTTGGTGTCAGCTTCTGTATAGGACCTCAGATCAGTGTGAATTAAATCAAGGGTTCCAGAAAGTTTTGAGATTTTCGAAAAAATGGTTCACGGCAAGCTTTAGTTGCAATGCATTCTTCACAAACAGTTTTCTGCAAACAAGCTGATATTTTCATATCTTCGGTCATTATCTTTATTCATCCTTAAAATACTGCTGGGTTTCTATGACCTAACTTCGCGTGCCAATCGTGAATACATTCTGCAAGCATATGTTTCGTGCGTAAGGCGTGCTCACCTTCAAGAATATAAGATTTTTCTTTAATACATCCTGATTCAATAAATTTGCTAACTTTAACTATGCGACACTTCGTATCTTTAAATATAACTTCATAGCCTTTATCAGTCAGCTTCTTCACAGATAATAGATTGTTGGAAAGATCAGGAACAAATAAAACATCTTTTACAATTATTAAAACTTCCTTATTATTTTGGTTTCAAAAGTTTATCAAACAGTTTCCTTTTCCTTGATTGAATACTGCTTTACCGTTGGCTAATATGATCCAATCCGAAATGGCATTATCGACAGTGAAAGTGAACATATTTTTATCACTACACATGTTTGTTGTAGCTTCACTATCAATACACCAAAAATTATTCATAAAATTTGCACCAGAAGAACAATATTTATTATTAACTTCTAAATTATTGCTAACATCCGATACTTTCGTTACGTTTACCAATTGATTTTGGTCATTTTTGTTTGTCAACTTCGCATATTTTCTGAATTCGGCTTTCATATGGGCCAATTTTATTACAGAAGAAACAAGAAGGTAACTTATTTTTATCAACATACACATTAACAGATTTACTAACATATTTAAGAGCTTTATAACCATTATCCTTATAAGCATTATCAATATGTTTACTTTCCCTTTTGCGTATAAATTCTTCGATTAATTTTCCTTTAACAAGTTCTAATGTTAGATCAGTTTCTGGTCTTATTTCAAGAGCAGTTGTTGTAGCGTAATTAACTGGTAAGCTACTTAACATAAAAGCTATAAATAATGGATCAGAAATTTTCCCACCTAGTGCGGAAAGTTGATCCACCTGACTTTCCATTTTCATAAGATGATCCGCCATTATTTCATCTTGCTTCAATCGAGAAGAACAATTCTTTTAAGAGGATAGTGGACTTTCAAAATTGTGAAATTTGTCCAAAAATTAGATTTTTTTTATTTTATTGAACTGTAAAACTACGGACGAGTAGGAATGTGTTGCCAAAAGAATTTTTAATTTCTGCGATTACTTTCCTACAGTTATAGACATTTGCATTTAATTTAGATATTATGTCGTAACTAATAGCAATAACTTTAAATGTGCTTTTCTCAAAATAAAAATTTTCACGTCATACGAATATTCAAACTGCTCCGAGCGCATTTCTAATTATCGTATTGCTTTGAAATTTAAGTTTTTTATACTTAACTGTATATCAAATCAATCTTATTGAAAATAATTATGCTTCATAGCTCAGCATTTCTAACTTTTGTACTTTAAAAGATGATTTATAGGTATTTTGCGTAATTAAAAGGGTGTTTTAACTATTTTTTTTCTCTTTATATTTTTAATGAACGCTTAAAATAAGCAATAAGTTTCATTGTTAGTCCTATAAGGTATCCTGTAAATAAAAATTGCCATATTATATGCAAAAGAAATGTGCATGGAACATTTTTAATGAGGCCAATTTTTGATATAAATAATAATTCATAATTCATAAATTATTAATATTTCATCATTAAAATTTAACCATTTTTGCATATCTATGGTACTGATCACATATTCAAATTTCAAGCAAATCCATTCAAAACAAAAAAAGTTAGGTTTGAAGGTCCACTGTCTCCTTAAGAGGTCCGACTTTTCGCGAGAGACTTCCTTTATTATGATAATGTTCCAAAGCGAACCATGTTTCTTTTGCTGTTGTTAATTTCCTGATGGGCCCAATTTAGTTGTCTTCCAATAAAAGACCTATAGTTGCACGGGCTTTTCCATCCTTCGTTGACCATTTTTCAGTTAATGGCGATGGTGGTTCATTTTCTATAACTTCCCATAAGTCCTCTTTAATTAGCAATAGTTCAACTTTAAATTTCCAAACGTAGAAGTTGATATTATTCAGATTTTCGATATGGCGTCCGGATTCCAATATATTCATTTTTCGCTGATCCGAAAATCCAAAAAGGACGAAGAATAAATGGCGTCAAATCGAAATTCTCTTTACGCTGAAACAACAGAATATCTTTACGGAGAAATAAAGATTAAAAGATATAATAACAATCTGGGTCCATAACTTGTTCAAGTGCGCTTTAAACGCGTGCGTTATTAAATCTTACTTGAAAAAGGAACATTTATATTAGTTATGGAGAGTTACAAATTAGCGTGTTTACAACACGCTGCCTTACTCGGACTAAAGAGTGGAGGTGAGGGGGAATTTTTGCTCAGTGCCAAGGCCCCGAAGCATCGCTTAAACATTGCACTTCGGTATAATGAACAACATACTACTGCGTTTATGCACTTTTGAATATTTATGTACTATTTGTACAATCGCATATCACCTTTTGTTTTCTGACTAGCTTGAATGCATTACTGTTTGTGTCATATAATTCTAGTTAAAAGTCTAGTATCAACATCCTACGAGTCAATGTAATGGGAAATATAAAAATTTTTTCCAAAGTGTTTCGACTACTATTCCACCAATTCCCAATACTATATATTTTCAATGTCAAAATACTATACAATATATTACTCTATTTCAATTAGTACAGATATACACACAATGAATTATCAATACTATACAATAATATTTACAAGTCATTATCCATTGAGTTAGAGGAAGCAATCCAGTCATTTCAAACAAGTCTTTACCTGACGGCATTTGAACTACCGCTAAACTGGCCTTGTACTATAAACTGCATTACGATATGCCAATCGCTAATAATATATAATAATAAAAATGTTTTTAAAACTGTTTCGACTACTATTCCTAAAATTCCCTAAACTATATGTTCAATGTCAATATACTATACAATATATCACTCTATTTCAATGAATACAGATATATACACTATGAAATATGAATACTATACAACAATATTTACAAGTCAGTATCCATAGAGTTAGAGGAAGCAATCGAGTCTTTTCAATCAAGTCTTTCTACCTGACGGCGTTTCTATTAGCGTTAAACTGACATTTTGCAATGAACTGCATTACGATATGCTAATCGGTAATCTATACTAATATATAAAGAGTTAGAGCGGATTTTGTAAGTTTGTTT
This sequence comes from Dolomedes plantarius, assembly GCA_907164885.2. Classification (NCBI taxonomy): domain Eukaryota; kingdom Metazoa; phylum Arthropoda; class Arachnida; order Araneae; family Dolomedidae; genus Dolomedes; species Dolomedes plantarius. The sequence continues at coordinate 116,698,505 of OU015503.1, read as the reverse complement.
ATATGTTGAGGGTAATCTCCGGAACCACAGAGAATCAACGAAAGCGATTCTGTAAGGACAACATTGGTACATGATTGCAATTAACTGAATGAGTACGTTTAGAATCATGTACGAAATTTAGTACCCGATCAGCGACTCGCCTTAGACGCCATAGTGAATAGCGTTGAAAACAATGAAGGCAAATTATTGTTTATCTATGCACCAGGTGGAACCGGAAATACTTAATAAATTTAATACTGGCACATTTAAACTGCCTTAAAATGTCTCCCTTCAGAAAGAATCCGTATGTTCGATAGGAAAAAAACGGGCCGTTGGGCCAACTTGTTCAAGAGGTCTGTCTCAGTGTGGGACTAATGTACGATGAGCCACCGCTCACATATAGAGAAGCCGTAGACAGAACTCTAAAAGACCTAACAAGTTCAGACAAAATTATGGGAGGCGTCACCTTCGTATTTGCCGGTACTTTCGTCAAACTCTTCCTAGAGGAACGCGTGCAGATATAATTAAAGTCGTCTCCTTTATGGAGCTCTGTACAATCAATCACCTTAAGAACAAACATGAGAGCCCACTTAGGAGGTGCTGATAGGCCTTTCTCGAGTCTTCTATTACAAGTAGGTGACGGGAAAATAGCTGAACAAGATGGCCTTATCAAAATAGATGAGTTAGGAAAGTCTGTCTCAAATCTAAACGATTTGATCTAAAATGTGTACCCAGAAATTCAGAATCTTTGTCAAAAAGATTACACGTGGATGTACGAGAGGGCGATAGTTTCGCAAAGAAATTCTTCTGTTGATCAAATCAGTGAACAAATATTAGAAAGAGTACCAGGTGATAAAAAATATATAAATCCATTTGTTCCACCCACACCCCTCTGTGCTTCCAGCAGGAGGCGCTCGCTGACTCTTCTCCAGCTCCGGTCATTGAACTTGGGCCCCCTTCGAACACTTCACTAGAAGACTCCTTTGTCTCTAGACGCAACTTCGCACCGCTCCATACGGAGCGTCTTATTTTGTCACCGCAACCTTTTACTATGTTAACGCAAACTCAATACTTAAATTGTAAATATTTTTTGTAAATATAACTTTACGTAATTTATCTCAGTTTCCTTTTTAACGCTAAGCACCGCACCAACAATCAATCGCAACACCATTGATACCGTATTAGATACAGAGGACGCTGTACATTATCCATAGGAATTCTTTAATTCCCTTAACACTTCAGGAATCACCCCTCATACACTAATTATTAAAGTCGGTATTCCAATAATTTTATTGTGAAACCAAAATCCGCCTAATCTGTGCAATGGAACTAGACTCCAAGTAAAATCGCTACGAAATAATGTGATTGAGAGTATTATTCTTACAGGACCAGCGGCAGGTCAGTTGGCTCATATTCCCCGCATTCCCATGATGCCCACAGATTTACCTTTCCAATTTTAGCGATTACAGTTTCCAATAAAAATTACTTTTGCCCTCACCATCAACAAATCCCAAGGTCAAACATACAAATACATTGGACTTGACTTACGGGAAGATTGCTTTACTCATGGACAATTATATGTTGGTCTCTCTAGGTCAGGAAATGCGAGAATCAATTTATTTTGAAACCTCAGAAAAAAAAGAAAAATGTGGTATATCATGAAGTTTTAAAATAAATTATACCTACCTAATATCTACTTAAGATAGACAATTGTTCAACCCGGACAAAGTCGGGACGGGCCGCTAGTAATATATAATAATAAAAATGCTTTCGAAACTGCTTCGACTACTATTCCTCAATTCCCTATAGCATATATTTTCAATGTCAATATACTATACAATATATTTCAATATACTACGTGTTTACAATATCACTATACTACATATTTACAATATTCACTTTGTGCTAATGAAAAGTTCTTATATTAGAACAATCTGCAATCACCAGTTATTTCCATATACAAATATTTCCTACCTTTGTAGACTTGACTACTTCTTATACCATCGCAGCAATCACTTTGGACGTTCTTGAAGTACAGTCACCCTTATAGGCTTCTGGTACGTAGTTAGGCTTGTCAGCCTGCCGTAGTAGGCTGCTTCACTCGCCGCTGTCGTCTTCGGTGAGCCGTCGCCTAAAAGGCCTACGCCGTTCAATTATTTCAAAGTCCTTTTACTTCAAAATTATTATATATTACACTCCCAATCTCAGTATCTTCTTAATCCTCCTCACTTTATTATTAAGAATATCCAAAAGCACTTCACGAAATATCAATTTTAACCACCCAATTTTTCTTTCAAGATGAGCTCTTGAAAAAATGCGTGCAACACCGTCGAATTCGCTGTTGCCACTCGCACCGTTGCGGCAAGGAATTAACCTTTATTTCGGTCATAACAATATTACCTTAACTTTCAAATTCTTATTACTATGCAACAATAGATGATTGGTTGTGACGTCAGCATGGTATCTGACTTTACTGAGTATGTCATTGTGCTGTATATATGTAAGTCGCACATGTCACTTGTTAGTTAGCGTGATGTATGTTAACTGAAGTTTTTGATCATTATACATGGTATTTCAAAAAGAATAACCCGATTTGAAATGAGTATATTATGAAAAATATTGAACATAGAAAATTAAAATTAATCTATATATTTGAGTTGCTAAGCCGACTTTTTGGGCAGTCCGTGATAGAAAACTACTGGATCCATTTGCTTCATTTTGGTCTTAAACGAAAGATTGTAATCTGTAGATTTGTCAAATTTGATTTTTGTAACCGCAATTTCTATTAATGAGCGATAATTTACAATTAAAAATTTATTTCTGCGCATGCTCAGCGGCATGTTTAAATCTGTCTTTAGAAACTCACTGTTTTTGCGCATGCTCAGTGACATGTTTTAATGATAAACACGTTTATTCCGAGCAGTCTCTCTACATCTCTCATCTGTCATTTTTATTTTTATGATAATTAGGTTTGTGAAATAAAAGACTAAACCTGATGTAAACTGTTTATTTCGCGCTGTTTAATTACCGATAATTTACAATTAAAAAAAATTGATTTCTGCGCAAGCCAAGTGACATTTTTAAATCTGGCTTTAGATACTCACTAAGCACGAAGCCGCTTAAACACATTAATTTGTTCCTGCGCATTATTATGATTTTCAACATTTGGCAATGATGTGTTGAGTAAAATTTGTGTATTAGTACATTTATTTACTATCCAGCCATCATGTTTTGACGGGTACAAAATAGTTTTATATTACATGGCTAAGCATAAATTTTTTTACAAACCAAAATTAAGGTGCTCAATATGCTCAACTTTGGATGCACCCCCTAGTATGCTTAAGGGAACAGTGGACCTTCAGACCTAACTTTTTTTGTTTTGAATGGATTTGCTTGAAATTTGAATATGTGATTAGTACCATAGATATGTAAAAGTGGTTAAAATTTAATGATGAAATATTAATAATTTATGAATTAGGAATTATTAATTATATCAAAAATTGGCCTAATTAAAAAATGTCCCATGCGCATTTCTTTTGCATATAATATGGTAATTTTTGTTTACAGGATACCTTATAGAACTAACAATGAAACTTATTGCTTATTTTAAGCATTCATTAAAAATATAAAGAGAAAAAAATAATAATAGTGAAAACACCCTTTTTATGACGCAAAATACCTATAAATCATCTTTTCAAGTAAAAAATTTAGAAATTCTGAGCTACGAAGCATAATTATTTTCAATAAGATTTATTTGATATACAGTTAAGTATAAAAAACTTAAATTTCAAAGCAATACGATAATTAGAAATACACCTGGAGCAGTTTGAATATTCGTATGACATTAAAATTTTTATTTTGAGAAAAACACATTTAAAGTTACTGCTATTAGTAACCACATAACATCTAAATTAAATACAAATGCCTATAGCTAGGAAAGTAATCACATAAATTAAAAATTCTTTTTGCAACACATTCCTACTAGAAGGTAGTTTCACAATTCAATAAAATAAAAAAAAATCGAATTTTTGGACAAATTTCACAATTTTGAAAGTCCACTGTCCCCTTAAACGGTAGTGAAATTCGTCCCAAACTTTTGCGAGCATGTCTGCCTACACTGCTTCCACCGCTGTCATGCGTACACAGACTTGGAATTGTTTATACCCTCGCCTAATGCTCTGAGAGGTAGGAACTTCAATATACCAGGGTTTTGTCGACGAAAATCACGCTGAACGGTTATTACGGACTCGCTCCTCGCAAAGCGTAGAACACAACAGAATTTCTGTTGCGCAGTCGTCATCTTTACAAGCGTGGCGGGCGAAGGAAGAGCGTTAGTGCTACTGGTCGGCAACGGCGTGAAACTCGAAATTTCCCTCTTTCTGCCTATACATTATTCGATCCAAAACGGATTAAAAGATGAATAGTTATGTTTATTTTCAAATCGGATGATCCTTTTTGAAACACCCTGTATTTTTAAGACGAGATATCCTCTTCAATAAAGAATTTATTTTACTCTGCAGTTTTACCATGTTTTTATTAAATCGCTTTCTTGCTTGTTTGTTTGTTTGTTTGTGTGTGTGTGTGTGTTTGTCCAGTACAAATCTTGCAATCGATTTTTGACTAACTTCCCGACTAGCTAGACATTTGACACTTTTAGAATAGCACCGAACACGATGACAATGCATTCTTTTAATACTTTTAGCCATTTTTAAGCAGCCTTGAATTCATTTTCAGTTAATTTCGTTTTGTAGAATGGTGCCGCCATCTATCGCCCGAGACGGGAGCGAAAAGTTAAACGCAAGTTAACTTCCAATTCTCGAGCTAAACGACTGATTACGCATTTGATCATTTTCTTCCAAGTTGATGGGATAATTCATCCAAAAAATTTTAGAAAAGTATTTATTACTACATAGAATTGTCAAGTTTATATGATTCAACAGAAAATTTAAAAACATGGTATATAAAAAGTTCTTTTTAATCTTGTAATTATTATTATTAAGCTCCTTACAGTGAAACCAGGCAAAGAAAATAGTGGTAGATAAGCCTTTCCAAGATCTTTCACAGTATTTCTAAGTTCCGAAGCCCTATGCTATTCGGTATAAAGCCTTATAAGACTTTATACCGAAAGTAAACACTGGGGCACGGGCCCCGAATTCTCCGTTTAATCGCTGAGGTGATACTATTCAAATGAGAGGTTACTCCACCCAGGTTCATTAAAAAAACAATTGAGTTATCGGGGACGATTGCTTGTCACCACCCGATCTACGTACACTCGAAATCAATCCGTTTTTGAAATGCATGGCCGCAAGGGGGCCAGTTTCTTCCGCGATGCCAGCGGAAGGGTTAATGTTATAATATTTACCCTTTAGCGGGCGCGCCCGTGTACAAAGTGCAACATTTTCGAAATTTTGAATGGTTTGTTTTGACATGTAAGGGTAGAATGTTCTAAGCAGTTTCTGTTTATAGCTACACCCTTTCTACAGTGGCGTAGCAAAGGGGGGGGGGCAAGGGGGTCTATCATGCCCCGGGCGCCACTCGCAGAGGGGCGCCAATGTAAGATCCATATATTATATTACTATATGTTTTCGAGGTGGATGCCAATATAAGGTCTATATATTATATTACTATATGTTTTTCAGGGGAGGGCGCCAATATACGGTCTATATATTATATTACTATATGATTTTCGGGGAGGGCGCCAATATAAGTTATATATATTATATTACTATATTATTTTGTGGGGGGCGCCAATATAAGGTCTATATATTATATTACTATATGTTTTTAGGGGAGGGCACCAACATAAGGTCTATATATTATGTTAGTATATGCTTTTCGGGGGGAGTGCCAATATAAGGTATATATATTCATTCTTGGACCCGTATTCTTGGGATACATGCTATCCCACCCCGTAAGGAAAGGGTTAATCTCTCTAAATTTAAAAAACCCTATGCAAAGAGATTTTATCACGAAAATAAATGGCGGGGCTAAGGCTCGACATTTTCCGTAACTAACGTGGGGGTCATAGTATCGAATTTTTATGTCTCTCCTCAGCCGTTCATTAAATCAAATTGAGTTATGATACAATAGCTCGTCCCCCTCCCTTGTCAGGTGCCCAAAAGGTCCACGTACACTCGAATAGTGCTACAGTCGGACCCCGTTATAGCGAACCCGGTATAAAGCGAACGAAAATTCAGGTCGCGCCGTTTTCCTGTTGTACGTAATTTAATTAGTATTGTTAGTTAATTGTAATCGATTTAAGTCGATTTCATTCATTAATGATCATTTTTAATAGATTTTCTCATTTTTTTCATACATCATTATTGAATACACTTTGCTACTAATGAGTTATACATTTCGTGAACTCTAGCATTTTTCTTAAAGGTTCGGATTTAGCGAACCACCGGATAAAGCGAACAAAACCCTTGGTCCCTTGAAGTTCGTTGTAACGGGGTTCGACTGTATATCCTCCTGTCGGCACCGTCGCGTCCAAAAAAAAAAAAAAAATAGCCCTCGATACGCCATTCCTATAACTTCCTTCATCTCTCTTAGTTCCAAAATCCTACGCCTATAGAGAGTTTATCCCGAAAGTAAACACCGGGACGAGGGTTCCGATTTTTCCGGGAAAACGGCGAGGTACTAAGGTAAATGCACCTATAATGGGCCATGTCTCTATATTGGGCCGCCCTTTAGAAATGTCGAGAAATTAAGGGTCTATTGTTACCTAAGGCAGTAGAAGGGGTGAGGGTCATTGTCCGTGGCCCGGACAATGACTGAGCTATTAAAGTAAGGTACTGAGCTATTCTAAAAGTTTCAAATGTCCAGCTAGTCGGGAAGTTAGTTAAAAATCGATTGCAAGATTTCTACTGGACAAACACTCAAAAAAGAAACTGGACAAACACACAAACAAGAAAGCGAATTTATAAAAACGTGGTAATAATTAGAAGATAAAAAGAACTTTTCATATACCACGTTTTTAAATTTTCTGTTGAATCATATAAACTTGACAATTCTATGTATTAATAAATACTTTTCTAAAAATTTTTTGATGAATTATCCCATCAACTCGAAAGAAAATGAAGTTAATTGGAAGTTAACTTGCGTTTAACTTTTCGTTGCCGTTCCGGTCGATAGATGGTTGCACGAGTCTACAAAACAAAATTACTGAAAATAACTGAAAATTAATTCAATCCTGCCTAAAGATGGCTAAAAGTATCAAAAGAATTCATTGTCATCGTGTTCTGAGCTATTCTAAAAGTTTCAAATGTGTAGATAGACGGGAAGTTAGTTGAAAATCGATTGCAAGATTTGTACTGGACAAACACACAAACACAGAAACAAACAAACAAGAAAGCTAGTTAATAAAAACATGGTAAAAATGCTACAAAACTTTAAAGAACTGGGTTGAAACACGAGATTTGAAATATACTTTTGCATTCCGATCTTGAGAATTTTCTTGAAAATCTTGGTGTGTTGCGTGAGGAACAGGGTGAGAGATTTCGCCAAGACATAAAATGCATGGGAAAACGATAACAAGGACACTGGACTACCAATATGATGGCAGATTATTTTTGGGGCTAAAAAGAGACATCCAACCAGTTTCAAAATCTAAAGGACCCAAGCGTACCATTGAAGGAAAAGTAAAATAAATTTGCTTAATTTTTATAATCCAATTTCTTTTTTTATATATATCGAACTTTATTATTATATTCTATTTGATTTTTTTCAAGTATGTTTTTAACGCACATTTTGTTGAAATAATGAATGTTTTCTAAATTGAATATACGAGTATTTTTAAAAATGTGTGAAATTCGAAATTGTTAGTTTCACAATTGTAAAAAATCCTTATGTGATACAGAAAAATAGATATTATTTTTGAAATCAGCATAACAAATATCATACAATTTACATAAATTTATGTAAACCCCAGACAAAAAGTTAAATTTTGTAGGCCTGTGTAATCTATTCAAGCAAATTTGACTAACTTAGTACAGTCACTTAGTACAGTCGCAGTGGCAACAAAAGCACAACTTAGTCGACATAAGGGCCTGTTCACATAGGAGTCCGGTAGCGGAGCGTTAAAGTATTGAAATATATTTAACCAATGACAAACGTCCAAACGATTAGCAACGAAATTTTTAACGCCTATGATTGGTTTATTTTCGTCTCAACGTCATCTTTCCTTTAACGCTCCGCTACCGGACTCCCATGTGAACAGGCCCTTAGTAATCTTAACAACATACTGGGCCTTAATATAATAATTGAGATTTTATATGTTTACATTACCCTATATCAACAATTCTGTACAACAATTAATACTATGGACAATATAAACACATCTTGTATATATAAACAATAATCTATGCAAGCAAATTTTAACAAAGCATATAACTCTACTCATACAACCTATGTGTACCAGCAAAATAATCTATATATATAAAACAGTTCCGTAACTGACTCATTCATTCACTGACTGACTGACTGACATACAACGCACAGACCAAACCGCTGGACCTAAAGGGCTGAAATTTTGCATGGCGATTCTTCTAATAGTGTAGGGGTGCACTAAGAAAGATTTTTCAAAAATTCTTCTTAGATTTTTTTTAATTAAATTTTTAAGCTGTTTTTTAAACTTTTTTACGTTTGCATTTAAAATAATACATTGAGGGTTATAAAATTTATATCACGAGAAAGATTATAAAAATTCCTTCAAAATGAAATTTTTTTCAAATTTTTACCTCTATTTCCTGATTTTTGGTGAATTTTTAAAGATTCATTTTTAGAATTTAATTTATTAAAAGCTGATCACGTGATTTCTTTTTCTGCCATTTTAAATAAATTTATTGTCACGTGCATAACAACTAAATAGAAAAAAAAATTTTTTTCTTTCTAATGCAGCAGACGATTAGATATTATCTAAAAAAAATAAATATCCCTTACGATTTTTTATAAAATATATTTTTTACATTAATTGTATACATTGATCGTCGCATTTATTATAAATATATATATTTAATTTTTTTGGCATTAATTGCATACGTTGACCGTTGTATTTAATTTGAATGTACTCCGTAGCGAAGCGCGGGTTTTCAGCTAGTCTCTATATATAAAACAGTTCCGTAACTGACTCACTGACTGACATACAACGCACAGACCAAACCGGTGGACCTAAAGGGCTGACATTTTGCATGGCGATTCTTCTTATAGTGTAGGGGTGCACTAAGAGAGATTTTTGAAAAATTCTTCTTAGATTTTTTTAAATTAAATTTTTAAGCTGTTTTAGTAACTTTTTTTAAGTTTGCATTTAAAATAATAATTGGAGTGTTATAAAATTTATATCACAAGAAAGATCCTAAAAATTCCTTTGAAATGAGATCTTTTTCGAATCTTTACCTCCATTTCCTGATTTTTGGTGAATTTTTAAAGATTAATTTTTAGAATTTAATTTATTAAATGATGATCACGTGATTTCTTTTTCTGGTACTTTAAATAAATTTATCGTCACGTGCATAACAACTAAATAGACAAAAAAAAATTTTTTTCTTGCTAATGCGGCAGACGATTGGACATTATTTTGTCTATAAAAATATCCCTTACGATTTTTTTATAAATATATATATTTTTTCCTACATCAATTGTATATATTGATCGTCGTATTTATTATAAATATATATATATATTTATTTATTTTTTTTGGCATTAATTGCATACATTGACCGTTGTATTTAATTTGAATGTACTCCGTAGCGAATTGCGGGTTTTTAGCTATTTGCTCATATAAGCATATCCTTTTGTATGAACTCAAAAACTAGGTGTACATGGAACTCCATGCCTCTCAGCACGATTTCGAACTGTTCGAAGCAATAATACGCTCTCCGCATTTTATATTCGGCTTTCCGTTACCGGAGGAAAAGTCCCCTGAACAAATCCAAAGTCCGGAAAAGTACGATAGAAAGTGTTTGTCTGTAAGGGCCTGTTTACATAGGAATCCGGTAGCGGAGCGTTAAAGTATTGAAATATATTTAACCAATGACAAACCTTCAAACGATTAGCAACGAAATTTTTAACGCCTATGATTGGTTTATTTCCGTCTCAGCGCCATCTTTCCTCATTTTACGCTTCCGCTACCAGACTCCTATGCTCTAAGCCTAAGGGCCTGTTCACATAGGAGTCCGTTGCGTTGCGTTGCGTTAAGGGAAAGATGACGTTGAGACGAAAATAAACCAATCATAGGCAATGAAATTTTTAACGCCTATGATTGGTTTATTTTCGTCTCAACGTCATCTTTCCCTTAACGCTACGCAACGGATTCCTATGTGAACAGGCCCTTAGAGTTCTCATGATTTGTCCCTGTCATAACACACGGTGAACTAAATTTTTAAATATCAGCTTGTACGGATTTGTGGTTATTTGCGACAGCTGGAGCCACATAATACTTCTCTCAAATTAGCGATCAATTATTTTACGAACGATTAATGCGACTTTTCATTGACGCATCTCTCAACACGGATATAAAATAAGTTTTTTTTATGCAACCTTAGAACATTGTTCTGATAGCTCGTTATTTTCCTTTAATATATGTATTTTTGCGGTACAGCTTTGTCAGACGTACCTCTCTGCCAAGTTTCACGATATTTTGTATGGCATGGTATCCATGCGATTTTGGCGAGATTTTGTTTTTTGCGTATTTACTCGTGTGCGGTTGTGTCTGTAATTAGAATGAGAGTTTAAATATAATAATAAATAATAATATTTATCATTTTGATTGTTTTCTTAATTTTTTAACATTAGCGCAGATTTGAGAATTTTATTTTCTTGTTTGCATATAAAATACATGCACAGTTTGCATATTAAATGCAAATTGAATATTTATTGTGCATATTTATTTTCTTGTTTGCATATAAGCATTATACATTTGCATATAACTTTTGGCCAGAGGTGCGTTGGCGGAAAAATTTTTTGACGCCAACTTTTCGCCAATTGAGGTGCATCTGACAAAGCTGTTCCATTTTTGCGACGTGCAACTTTTGTGAGTTGCGACAGTAGGAGCTGCATACGATTTCTCGGAATTTCAAAAACAATTATTTTACAAACGATTGACGCAGAATTTTCACTGACACATCTCTCAACCCGGATGAGAAATTGAGATTTTTTTAATGCAAGCTTAGAACACTGTTCTGCTAACTCATTTTCCCTTTAGTATATGTATAATTTGCAACCGAGTGTTAAATTTGTTCAAACTTTTTAAAATGGGGTTTTATCCCTTCCGACCGTTTGAGAGTTTTTTTCAAGTGAGGTATAGCAAGCCGAACTCAAATACCAGGAATACTAAGAGCAACAATAAGAAAATGGTGACTAGGATTGAAGAAATTTTCAAGATGGGTGAGTTTTTGTTTGAAACCTGTTTTGCTCTGCCATAGGATTGTATTCTGTTTTGGGATCGATTTCTGGTCATTTCAGAGTAACCTTTAATTTTCTGAATTGTTTTGCACATTTTTTATTATCCTGACTGAAAAGGTTAAAGAAGAGATAGACTAAACCTCAAATAAAATTTATTGAGACATTTCTAGAGTTGCTTTTAGGGATCAGGTGAAGAATCGCCCACTTATATGGCTCGTTTTTTTTTTTTTTTTTTGGCGCTTTTTACAAGATTCATAAACGTGCCAATTGTGACATCCAAGCCGGTTTCGAATAGATTTTTACATTTAAGATAGTTTGTGAAATAATAGTTTACAATAGTTTTTTTCAATAGTTTTTTACATTAAGGTAAGAGAAAGTATTTTATTTTTTCAGTGTTTTGTACCGATTTTAAGTTTTAAAAAATACTATGTTTTTCGGGTCAGGTTAAGAATCGCCTACTTATTTGGCGCGTTTTTTTTTTGTGCTTTTCACGAGATTCATAAGCTCGCCAATTGTGGTATCCAAGCCGATTTTGAATAGATTTTTACGATTAAGGTAAGTGAAACTGTAGTTTACAATAGTTTTTTGCAGTAGTTTTTTAAATTAAGGTAAGTAAAAGCATTTTAATTTTTCAGTGTTTTCTAAAGATTTTAAGTTTTAAAAATTTCTATGTTTTTGCAACGATATTCAGTTTTAAAATTATTTTCAAAAGATTTTTTGTATTTATTTTACATTTTCGCCATCTTAAATGTCGCGCTCTTGCGTAGCATCTTCTGGAGAGGTTTCAATTCCAGGAGACAAGACGCGAGAGCGTGCCAAGTTGGCGATTTTGAAAATCGCGCCAAGCAGTGGGCGATTCTTCACTTTCCCCGGTTTTAGACCTCCTGTTTTTGGAGTTATGGTTCAAACAAGCTGAATCCCAGTTTATATATTCTCAGCTATAAAAATAGCTTTTTTTTATTTTCATGGCTTTAAAAAACAATAGAACTTATAGAATAATGTGAAAGAAAGCCCACACATTTCTACTATAGTTACATAAACACAGACTCGTTTTTATGCTATTCTGCGCATGCACACTCTACTGTACAGTTGTGCCTTAACTAGAGGAGTGGTTTAAAGTACAAATGTGCCGGAATGGAATTTCTCATGATTTGTCATGAGGTGAGTTCCAAAGTATGAGATGTACGCTTTTTTTAACGAACTCTGTAATGTTCCTTTGATGTTTTTTAATCACAAACTCACCACAAATATCGCAAAAACTGTCGGGAAAGTGTTTACAACCGAAAAGTGTATGAGTCATACACATGTCCGTGGTGAAATAACTCCGTTAAGTTGCGGTTAGCTTATGGCGTCGAATTCGCTAAAAATGTCGTTTCTTTAAATATTGAGCGTTGAAATGTGAAAAAATGGTGGGTGATACGGCTTTTTTATTGCCAGATTCGGTTTCAGCTCACTAAAAACCACAAGAATAAGGCGAATTTATTCAAAAAGTTTTTTCATCGTTGGCCTGTGTAATTGTTTACAAATCATATTGCAAATAACATCCACATTTTTAGAGTACGCATCTCGACATCCTGACGGCAGTCCTACTCTTTTGCAGCCAATCATTGGTACAGTAGTATCTGTTAGGAAGGTACCAGTCACAGATTCCTAAGTCGCATATTTTGTTTTGCCCGGACCATAGATTTTCCACGAAAGAGGTACAGAAAACCAGCTCAAAGTGAGTATTCAATCCTTATCTCTTTGCACTCCTATGTCGAGTATCACTCGACAACGATTTTGTTCACGTCAACTTCTATATCGAGTAACAATCGACATTTTAAAATTTCCAACCTTATATATTTTAATAACCATTTTGGTAAATCGGAAGAAGCTGGGGCGGTTGGCGACTTTTTGGCGATTTTTTTTTAAAGTCGCCAAATTTGCGTTTCTGAGTCCGCGATTTTTTTCCTCGCTCATATTTTGTTGTTTTGCTGTTTTTAAAAGTTTATTGGGGTTAATTCCCAATACGCGGTGCCATCGCCAATTTGGCGAAAAGTTGGCGCCAAAATCCAGTTCGGAGACCTGTTAGGCTTAAACTGCGAAATGTAAACAAATGTGGCGACTAAGAAAGAACAAATAAATTGAAATACAAACTTACTGCTGGCTTTATGAAACTCGTAGGCGCACACGGGATCTTCGCTTTGCTCAGATACCCTTGCTTCACCCCGCTACGCTCCGTTACGCATCCGTCCAAAAATATTACAGAAAATCCCCAGCCGCTGGCTTCGCTACGTACCGCTGGCTGTAGTACAGTAATAAAAGCTTCCGCTGGCTGTAGAGGTCAGTAGAACAAAGCTTATTCCACGAAAAATCAAATAATCCGATCCGAATGTAAGAAACCATGGACTAGTGAGTAAATAAATAAGTAAATAATCGCCAAGTTGGCGGCAGCCCCAACATCTTCCGATTAACCAAAATGGGTAATCGTTTTTTACGCTATAAAATCGACAAAACACAATTGTTCTAAACAGATCATGCGATACCGATTTTTGAAAATGCATTGTCTCTTGCTATTTTTCTCTAGCTTTAAAAAAATTATTTAAATCCTTCTTTTCTGTTAAACAAAATTTAAACTAAAACACATAAATATAACACATAAAATAATACAGAGTTTTCAGAAAGAAAACTGAAAAAAAAAGTCCAAAGGGCTATTTTGCCCAATTTCTTCCATTTTTAATATTTAACTTGCTCGAGTAGAACTTAAAAGATGTTTAGAGAAAGGTTTTTAAGGGATGCGGTAAGAACTAAAAGATGGAAAAGTATGGTAGTAAACTGAAAAAAAAATTAAAATTTATTTTTCATTTATCTTTAAGGAGACAGTGGACCTTCAAACCTAACTTTTTTTGTTTTGAATGGATTTGCTTGAAATTTGAATATGTGATTAGTACCATAGATATGTAAAAGTGGTTAAAATTTAATGATGAAATATTAATAATTTATGAACTATGAATTATTAATTATATCAAAAATTGGCTTAAATAAAAATGTTCCATGCGCATTTCTTTTGCATATAATACAGTGATTTTTATTTACAGGATACCTTATAGAAATAACAATGAAACTTATTGCTTATTTTAAGCTTTCATTAAAAATATAAAAAGAAAAGAATAATAATAGTGAAAACACCCTTTTTATTACGCAAAATACCTATAAATCGTCTTTTCGAGTACAAAATTTAGAAATTCTGAGCTACGAAGCATAATTATTTCCAATAAGATTTATTTCATATACAGTTAAGTATATAAAACTTAAATTTCAATGCAATACGATCATTAGAAATGCGCCTGGAGCAGTTTGAATATTCGTATGCCATGAAAATTTTTATTTTGAGAAAAACACATTTAAATTTATTGCTATTAGTAACCACATGATATCTAAATTAAATACAAATGCCTTTAACTAGGAAAGTAATAACAGAAATTAAAAATTCTTTTTGCAACTGATTCCTATTCGTCCGTAGTTTCACAATTCAATAAAATAAAAAAATAGAATTTTTGGACAAATTTTACAATTTTGAAAGTCCACTGTCCCCTTACGAATGCGAATTTCAGCAGTGAGACAATGAATGCAAAATGAATTGCCATATAAACCTTTAACTTACGGGGTCTATTTTTCCGATTCTCTCTTTACAATGGGAAATTTCATACCCCCTTTTTGCAAACGGCCATTAAGGGGGTTATAATATATATGTAATGAAATAAGATCAGATTACAGAACTATTAGAAAAAGAAATTTATTTCCGAGTGGCTAAACAGACATCTGATCTAGTTGAAAGCCAACACCCGAGTGATTCCCGGGGTTTGAGTATAGAGGTATCTGCGGTTGAAGAATTTGCTGACCAAAGATGTTTTTTGCAAGCTGCATCAGTTGTGCAGGACGATTGCCTTATTTGGGCATAGACAGTGTGGCTTGCCCAGGGATTGCTGACGCTATGAAAAATATTCCTGGGTTCTTGAAAACAGAATTTGGTAATGCCATCTTAAACATGGGAAGGGAAGAGAATTTACAGGGGATCAACTTAAATTTTATATCTTTCATATCCCCCCAGTTTAAAAACGTTGTCTACCCGGGTGGAGGCTCTCATACATAACATAAAAAAATAAACTACAAAATATTACAATTATACAGAATATAACAGAAGATTACAAAAATATCTGGCAAAGTCCACAATGGTTCCTCCAGATAGCAGGTCCATGCGGTTTCCCTACTATCCTTCATCTTATTTGCTTCGTATGCACTTTACCATAATTACAGTATAAGTTCAAAATTAAGACTTGTATTCGAAATATAACACGATAACATAAATTCTAGGGCTACATGTCATATTATCCTGATATATTTGATATGAATAAAACACAATATAAACATTTACACTACCTGGAAACTACCTCTTAACATTGTCCACATATTGTATTATTAGTTCTCACATTATATTATATTAATGACATTGTTTATATCACAATCAAAATTTACTCTATTATATTATTTAACTTCCTTGGGTACTCTTATATTCATTACAATTCTCTATTCGTGCAAAATTACAATATTGTAAATTTTTACATTCATTTCGTATCAATATCTCTTCTTTTTCTTCAAAGTACTGTTACATTAATAAAACAACTTCATTACATCAAAATTCGTTTCAATAGCAATACACATTTTATACCTTAAACATACCTTACTTCTAACAAACAAATCACATTTCTCTCAAACAACCGTGTATCCTCACGTTTGCTGAGGAATGCTTACTATGAAGTTGGAAAGGAGGTTAAAACAAATTCCTCCCGCCACTTCAAAAGAAAATTTTTGTGGATGAACAAATGTAGATAAATGGATTCAGTTTCTCAACTGTAGTTGCTCTCAAAGAAAAACCCCAAAAACCAAAAATAAAATTTTTCCGAATGAAAAAAAAAGTTTCGAGTTGTGTGGCCATCACAACCCGACAATTTTATTAAAAAAATTAGAAAAATAAAAACAAAACAAGAACAACTCAACTGAGGAAAAGAATGCATCATGACATTAAATTAAATATTATAAAATTCAAAATTCACCTTGATAATTACAAAATTCAAAATAAACTTCACATGATCAGTCTATACCATTTTTAGTTGTCCTTAAAAAGTAGTTGTAGATTCGGAGACTCACAATATTGGCAGTCCATTGATGGGAGTCCATCAGTATCCTCTGGTTTCTGTTCGCTTACGTTTTTAATATCATTTAACTGAAAATTCTCTCTAGGACGGAAAAATCGAAGGCGAGTAGAATGTACAATCTCAGTGGGAGTTTTATAAAGAGCATTGGGTTTATCAATTTCAAAAAGAACATCTGAACATTTGTTTAGAATAGTATAAGGGCCTGAATACGGTGGGGCAAGTTTTCGGGTATTTGGATATTGAAATTCTTCATATAAAACTAAATCTCCGACTTTAAATATAACTTGTTGAAATCTTCTGTCATATCTTATTTTATTCGACTGATAATATTGTCTAGTTCTTTCTTGTGCAATTTTTCTAGCTTCTTCTATAGGAGGGTATATCTCATTATCTTGGAAAGAAATTTTATAAGGCAATTCGCCATACATTAAATAAATTGGGGGAAATCCAGTTACCGAATGAGGGGTATTATTATATTCTTGTGTGACAGAGTCTAAGATTTTTGTCCATGGCACATTACTAGGGCTATTACTAACTTTACATTTTAATCTAGTTACTATGGTTTGGTTAACTCTCTCGACCTTTCCGTTCGTCTGCGGTCTATGAGCAGATGTCAAGAGCTGTGTAACATTATTATGTCTGAGAAAATGTTTAAACTTTGATGAGGTAAAGGCGGAATTCCTATCACTTAAAATTTTCTCGGGTACATGATTTTGAAAAATAGAATTCAAACAATTTATATAGGTTTCCGTGGTGGCACTTTTAGAGGGAAATGTCCAGATGTACCTAGTGGCATGATCAACTACAATGTGTAAATATTTCTTAGTAGAATTATAATAACTTAAACCACCTACAGTATCAATTGATAATAGTTCAAAAGGTTTTTCACACAGAGGAAGAGATTACATAAAACCATATTTTTTCTGATGAGACTTCTTGTTTACTTGACAAGTTTCACAATGTTTAACATAATTTCCAACATCATTAATTATCTTAGTCCAATAATATTGAGGTGAAATAATTCTTAACATTGAAGCTATTCCTGGATGACCAAATTTTTCATGTACTTTCTCTATTAATTTAATTCTTAACGCTTTTGGTACTACAATTTTGATTAAACCTTGTCTTTTTACTACTACAATATTATCCTTATTAAAACATCTGGGTGCTGTTATATTTTCTAACATTTGAAAATGGATGATTTCCTTTATATCTAACAAGGGTTCTGGCGGGGTTGTAGTTATATTAAAAGCAATTGGGTTTCTTGTTAACATGTCAGCTTCAACATTAGTTGTACCTTTCTTATATTTTATGTCAAAATCATACATAGAAATTTTTAGAGACCATCTGAAAAGTCTACCTGTAGGATTTTTAAAAGTTTTAAGCCAAACTAAGCTGTGATGATCTGTATGTACAGTAAAATGTGACCCATGAAGGTAGCAATGGAATTTATCAAGACTATCAATTATGGACAAACATTCTAATTCCGTTATCGTATAATTAATTTCATATGGTCTAAGTCGTCGGGAGTGATATGCAATTGGATGTTGATTTCCATCAGGATGTTCTTGTTTTACTATTGAGGCTATGGCTTCTTTTGACGCATCAACATAGACATGGCAAGGATAATTTTAATTATAAAGGGCCAAAATGGGTTTTGAGATTAAACTATCTTTAAGTTTTTGAAAAGCTTGTTGACATTCAAGCGTCCATGCCCATTTCTGGTCTTTCTTTAAAAGGTTATTTAAGGGAATTCTAATTTTAGCGTAATCAGGAATAAATTTATGATATACGTTAATGGTGCCTAGAAATCTTTGTAAATCTTTAACGTTCCTTGGGGCCAATAATTTTTTTATTGTTTCTACATTAGTATTATTTGGGCTGTATGATCCATGCTTAACTTCATAGCCAAGAAAATCAATAGTATCTTTAGCAAAATGACATTTCGATTTTTTAAGTTTAATATTTTCCTTTTCACAAATTTCAAAAATGGTCTTTAAGTGCTGAATATGTTGTTCTAATGTCTCTGAGAAAATAATTATATCGTCAAAATAATTTAGAGCAAAGTTAACTTGATATTTATGAAGTATACGCCTAATTGTTCTTTGGAATATTGCGGGAGCATTCTTAAATCCAAACGGCAGTCTGGTAAATTGGTACAAGCCATAGTTAGAAGTGAAAGCAAGCTTTTCAGCTTCCTCATCCTCTAATTTCAGGTGCCAATACCCACTACATAGATCTAACGTAGAAAATACCTTAGCATTGGTCAATTTGTCTAGAACACTGTCTATTCTGGGAATGGGTTCACAATCGGTTTTTGTAATTTGGTTAATTTTCCTATAGTCAATACATAGTCGAGTCCTAGCATTATCTTCTTTCTTAAATGCGAGAGTAATAGGTGAACTATATTGGCTATAACTAGGTTTAATAATTTTAGCTTTTAACAAGGCATCTAATTGTTTCTTTATCTCTGCGTCATCTCTAGGCGACGTTCTGTATGGTCTTTGACTTATAGGAAGTTCTGAGGTTAAGACTACTTTTGGCGATTCTAATTTAATTTCTGCCACATCAAACTTATTCTTAGCAAAAACATGATCAAATTTTTGAATTAAATTGTCAATATCACACTTATCATTATTACAAGAAATCACATTACATAAATCATTATTATTACTTAAAAATGCAGATACTTTTTCATTATTTCCATGACCACTTTTCTTATTAGGATTATTATTATGACAGCTGGTACAATTAAAATGCTTAAGTAATTTATTATCCTGAAAAATTTCTCTAGTTTTAAAATTAATAGTGACATTAAAGAGTCCAATAGCATGACCAGATAATATAACATATGGTAATTGTACATTAGGTAAGTAATAAAATTTTAATGTTTCAATTTTTTCACCCAATTTTAACGGAAGCATTATATACTGACTTACCTGGACGTTTCGTCCCACAGCTGTAATGTTAATGTTGCAATTTTTTAAATTTAGTTGGTGATTTTTATTTAATGTGGATCCTGGTAAAATATTTAGAGTTGAGCCTGAATCGAATAAAATCTGGACTTTCTGTCCACACAACAGGCTCTCTACTACTGGCACTCAGTCACTGTCGTTGGTTCTCACATTAAAGTTTTTATTATGATTCTGCATTGTCATTCTTGGCTGAAAGGAAGGTGCACTGGTGTTGAACCCTGGTCTGGGACGTTGCTGGAAACGGGGCGGATAAAAATTATTCCTCGGTCTCCACTCCTGGTGTTGAAGATCAAAATTTGGCCGAAACTGTCGGTAATTTCCTGGGTGTTGTTGGAAGCGTGGACTCCAGGCTGGAGGTCTATGGAAAACTGGTAGCTTGGGGGTATAAAAAGTCCTTTCCTCTGACTTTTGCTTATCCAATAGTTTTAACATGTTTTTTAGTTCATCACAATTTTTGGTCGAACGAAGTTGGAGATCTACTTCTGGGCGTGCGTTTATTCCTTTTATGATGTAAAATTTTTGCTCTTCCGAGGTCATCGCTGCTTTCGAAGCTATTTGCTGGATAGTGTAGTAATACGCTTCGTAAGTTTCTTCCCTTCCTTTTTTCCGTCTTAACAATTGCTGATGTATTTCGGCCTTACTTATCTCCGTCTTAAATTCTTTAAGCAGTTCTGTTTTTAATTCTTCGAAGTTTTTAAACAGGGGTTTGGATTGAAGAAATAGTTCCACATTTCCGGTACACAGCTTGCGAAAGAATATAATTTTTTGTATAGGATTTAATGTTAACAGTTCAGAAACCTGCTCATATTCTGCGATGTAATTTTCGATTGGCACTTCATTTGAATAGGGCTTAATAAACACATTTACATCGGAAAAGCGGACGTGAGATGGCTCGTTATTTTCACCGGTTAAGTCCACGGTTTGATTCAAAATCGGATTTTCCCCTTTCTTCATTGCCTGTTCAAAACTAGGTCACCGAACAGCGTAAATCCACCAAGGTCAGTAATACAGTAATCCACTTCTGCTCGCTGCTATTTTCGACGCACGAAAGGGCGAATTAAGTTTTACGACGGGTGCTGGTAAAATTAATTAAAACTCCGTTTACATATTGAAATAAAAATTTTAAAACTGGTATCCTCACTGCAGGAAATCCTGCCGGCTATAAATTCTGTAATGAAATAAGATCAGATTACAGAACTATTAGAAAAAGAAATTTATTTCCGAGTGGCTAAACAGACATCTGATGTAGTTGAAAGCCAACACCCGAGTGATTCCCGGGGTTTGAGTATAGAGGTATCTGCGGTTGAAGAATTTGCTGACCAAAGATGTTTTTTGCAGGCTGCATCAGTTGTGCAGGACGATTGCCTTATTTGGGCATAGACAGTGTGGCTTGCCCAGGGATTGCTGACGCTATGAAAAATATTCCTGGGTTCTTGAAAACAGAATTTGGTAATGCCATCTTAAACATGGGAAGGGAAGAGAATTTACAGGGGATCAACTTAAATTTTATATCTTTCATATATATATATATATATATATATATATATATATATATATATATATATACATATATACATATACATATATACATATATTTATATACATATACATATATATATATACATACATATATATATATACATATATATATATACATATATATATACATATACATATATTTATATATATATATATATATATATATATATATATATATATATATATATATATTTATACATATATACATATATATATATACATATATATATATATACATATATATATATACATATATATATATACATATATATATATATACATATATATATATACATATATATATATATACATATATATATATATATATATATATATATATATATATATATATATATATATATATATATATATATATATATATATATATATATTCTTTCTTGGGCCCGTATTCTTGGGATAAATGCTATCCCACCCCGTAAGGTAAAGGTTAAGTGAATAAGAACGCAAAAATGATACCGGAAAAAATCGCTCGAATCTACTGCCTCATGGTTGATAAAAAAAGTTTAAATCCTTCACTTAGAAACTTCCTCCGGACAGACAACTGCACAGAAAAAAATATTTAAGGGAACACAAAATCACTGTTAAGGAACTTCATTGTTCTGGTGGCTGTTTTTCAAAGTTCGGTTTTGGGTTGCACTTCGTCAAACTTATTTCAAACGTGTTAATTATTGGCAAACCAAGGATCCAATCCTAACGCAAAATACAATATAAATGAAAAGTATACATTTTAATGAATAATGACACACAGTGTATCTTGCATTTTAAGATTGTTTTACTTATTTTGTTTTCCTATTTTCAATGGTTGTAGCTATTTTGGTTCTGTCATTGTATTTTACCCATTTTTGAATTCGTAACCGTTTAATTATCACAATTCGTAAATGTTTGATTATCCATTTTTAATTACAATGACACCTCTCTATGGCAGTCAGTCACGATTCCTAATAAAAAAGTGGCCGTTTTGAGGGATGGCCGTAGAAAAGAAGTTTCTTCCTTGACATTAGTCCTATGAAGTCAGGAATTGGTTGTGAACAGGTTTAGAGAGGTGGCCGTCTAGAGAAGTTTCACTGAATTACATTCTTACCTTTCTAAAATTGCTTTACCTATTCTGTTATCGTATTTCCTGTTAGAATTATGGAAGTTTTTACGTTTCAACGCAGAAGAATGGTATTCATCTTTGAACATTGTAATCTATATTCCTCTATGGATTATGTACATTTTAGACGTTTAGTTCTTTCTAAATGACATACGAACGTATTTTATTTTGAAAATGCACATAAGGATATAAGAACGAAATGAACTGTCTCGTATCTCATGGATCTAAACTTGAAATAATTACAAGATTAAAAGACTTTTTATATACCATGTTTTTAAATTTTCTGTTGAATCATATAAACTTGACAATTCTATGTATTAATAAATACTTTTTTAAAATTTTTTGATGAATTATCCCATCAACTTGAAAGAAAATGATGAAATGCGTAATAAAAAGAGCAATTATAAGAAATTTTCAAAATTTTATTTATTGAATAACATAGAAAATATCGCAAATAGCATGTGGGCATAAATAAAAATTATCCCATTGCAATGAAAATGTAATATGCTTGGTTCACTATTACGTTAATAGATGGCGCCTGTAGCGCAGTTACTTTTGGCTCCAGACACTACTTGTATTTTTACGTAATGGATTTTAAAATATGGAATAAAGATGGCTAAAAGCATTAAAATAATGCATTGTCATCGTGTTCTGAGCTATTCTAAAAGTTTCAAATGTCTAGCTAGTCGGGAAGTTAGTTAAAAATCGATTGCAAGATTTGTACCACACAAACACACACACAAACAAGAAAGCAAGTTAATAAAAACATGGAAAAAAGGAATAATTCAGCGTTTTTCCTATTCCGCGTAAAATAAAAATTGCTATTCATAAACTGAAGTCAGCAATTCGTCTCTAACAAATTCTTTAGTTAGATAACATAATTTCAGAAAAGTCATGCGTTGGTTTCATGGAAGATAGCTTGTCCGTCCTAATTAAATCTGCCGTGTACTAACCGTATCGGATTTGTTCACCTCAATGTTAACCTATGGAGAGAATATGTCTACTATTGACAACTTCATGCCGATCTTTACTTATATAAAAGCCTAGAGGAAAAAAGTGTAGGTAACCATTCCGGAACGGACCAGGTCGGGAACATCTTAACATTGCGACGCCATTTTCTGAAATTTTTCTTGAAAAATAATACCACAAAAGTTACATATTTTGAAAGCCCTTTCAAAACTATGAAAATTTCAAGTGAAGACCCTAGCTCAAGACCGTTTAGTTTTTGAAATATCTTCAAATTAAAATATCCATTGAAGAGAATCATTTATTCAATTGAGTCATTCATTTGAATTTCGAATTCATTCTACTCCATGGTTTTTCATATTCCCTTTAAATAACTACATTTTTAATGTTTAATTTTAATGTTAATTAAATTGTGTTTCACTTTGCTAATTATTATGTAATTATCATAAATTAATGCAGAATTTTACACTTAAAGGAAAATTATATTTTTCTGGAACCTATATAGCATTATGTACCTGTATTCATCGTAGTGTATGTTTAAAATCTTTCTTCATTACATTCAAAAATAGAATCTTCATGCTTTTTTTTTGTTTGTTCGTATGAACTCTTATGATAAAGAAACGCTGATCAACATTCCGTCATTTTTGACGGGGTTATATACTAAGTCATCCAATAAAATTGGTATTTTCAATTAGCCCGAACTTTTTGAACCTTGCAACAGGATTCATTTTATAAATTTCTTCCACCGAACGAATTTAGGAGACCCGAATCATTTAAATTTTAAAATATTATTTGTATTTTTTTAAACGAAAAATACCCCGAGGTGTCCAATTTCTTTCTCTATTATGGAGTACGATTAAAAAAAAAATCTTTCCATCCCAGTCGGCATTCCTTGTACCCATTTTCTCGATAGGTTAACATGGAGTAGAGCGAATCCAATAGGGTCAGTACACGGAAGCAAAATGAGTATGTTCTAATTAAATCCGATCTTAAATACTGTGACTGTAAAACTGTAACAGATTTTCTTTATATAAATATATAGTAGCTTCGAACTTAGTGTTCTGGATGATACATGGTAGGAATCATCCTAATTCATGCACCAAATTGGAGTACAAAAATCAATATGAGGTTATTAAGGTATCCGCCTACCTTTAAAACGCAATTTTCGATCAAAATATCGATTTCTATTTCTTGCTTAATATTAAAGCCTGATATCTTAGCTTTCTAAATCAGTTTGAATTTTGTTTCTATCTTGCTTAGAACTTGAGTTATAGGCATTTAAATACTAGTTGGTTGCTATTTTTTGAAGCCGGAAGTAGCATTCCGCTACCGGAAGTGAACTTAAATATTTGTTTACATTGAAATTTTACAGAGTTTGAGCTTACAAATTTGTTCCTGCACATAAAATCAGTTTAAAAAGAAAATAAAGTTTGAGATAATAAAGTTTAATATAAAGTTTGAGATAATAAATAAAGTTTGGGAACAACAGACCTTCAGCTTCGAATTTTTTAATTTACAATTTTTAACTCTATATACAAAATGAGAATAATTTGCATTCTTTTTTACTACATCTGAAACCTTTAGAATCCAAAATAAGGATTTTTTTTAGCAGAAAAGTACTTTTTTTCAAAATTTTTTTCAAAAATACTAGCATTTTTCAAAATGCTCCATGCGCATTCCAAATCATTTAAAAACCTTAGATTTTTCAACATAAGTTTACCGTAAATATATAAATATAACTGTGCTATGAATTTTTTTTTGTAGGAATCTAAAGCCATAAGTAATTATTATTTTAAAATTTGGCTGTTGTTTTTTATGTTTGTTTTTTATGTGTTTGCATTATTTCATGGTCTACAAATTTGAAATATAATTGTTATTTCAAAGAATTATGCACAGGTTTGTGGGAAACACTTCAATTAACAATCCTGGTACATTTCAAAGAAATCAAACGAAAAGTAATGCGCATAGAGCATTTTGAAAAATGCTATCTTTTTTGAAAACTCCTTTGATAAACAGGTCTTATTCTTAAACAAAATACTTATATGTGAATTCTAAGTGTCTTCAATAAAGTAAAAAAGAATGTTAATTATTCTCATTGAGAATAAAGAGTAAATTATTAAAAACTTAAAACAAACAAAGATGAAGGTCCCTTGACCCCTTAATCATCAGTATTTTTCGTAGGAACTGTAAAAAATTTGATTCACTTCGTTTCCGTCTTATTTAAGAACTGCGTATTTCTATAAATAAATGGCTAATGCAAGGGCTTTTTGCCGTACTGAATATCAGAGTTTTAGTGGTGCATAATTTAGAACGATATTCTGCTTTAATGAATACTTTTAGCTTTTGTGAAACATTCATTTTTTTTCAAACGGGCCATAATTTTGGAAGAATTTTCTGAAACATCAACAGGACATATACGTACTTATTGCATTGTTTATAATTTAAAAGCCCTGTAAAATAAGTTCGAAACGTAAGATGCAAACATATTCATTACCATTTCGAAATTAAAATATTAGTAGGGTAGGTGGGGGCAAAGGTTCGCATGGGGCAAAGGTTCGCACATACATTTTAAAATGACCGGGAAGAGTTTTAGGAAGAATAGGGTAGGCAGTGCATTCCTCTACTTCCAGTCAGTTGCCTCGTAAAAAATGTTGGAGTTAAGACCCCCTCTTGCAGAGAAAATGAGGTAAGTTTATTTTCGTCTCTTTTAATGTAATTTTTTGCAACTTTTGAGTAATTTTGAGCATCACTCAAACTCACGAACTGTTTTGGGCTTATTTTCGCATGTTAGGGTGGTAAATAACCTTTCAAATCCTACCTTAAGTTTTGGGTTAACTCAAATACAGTGGCTTCTATTCTGCAGAAACAGAACCAGCACGAAATGGGGTAAAGGTTTGCAGGAGCCATGGGGTAAAGGTTCGCAGTGCAAACCTTTGCCGCTCTAACTATTAACATTTGTTTCATGTCCTCTTTTCATTAGGAATCCTTATTAACAACGTCTTTTATTATTAATGGGAATTCACATTTTTGTAATTTTAAAATAAATTATGGTTTTTGATAAAAACTGCCTGTTTTTAATCGGAAAATTTTTTGTAAAATGCTTGAAAATCCATAAATTAAAAATAAAATAAATTAGTACAACACAAAAATAAAATAGCTCTGAACAAAGACCTATTTTACAAGATAAAGGAATTAAATGTTGTTACAAGACATTAAAGGCTTCGAAGGCCTGGTTAGGGAAAAAAGCTCTAAATGAGTAATTTCCAGATTTGCAAGTCTTTGAAATGCTCCTTGCGTCACAATTTTTGACGAAATTTTATAAAATTTATTACAAAGACTCCTCTTATACATTAAAATAAAGTTATGTATCCATTTCAGGTTTCGACACCATTCAGATTATCAAAGTTTAACTTAAGCGTGGAAAAGTAAAAAAAATTCACGAGAATTCAGTGTACAAGCATAAAAATATTTCCTAAAAATTAATTATTCAACGAAAGCACAAATCAAAACATAACCCTGATCAAAATGTATAAGCAATCTAAATGCAAAATTAAGGATAAGGTTAAAAATTGGATCTCAAGGAGCATTTTAAAAAACATAATAAAAATTTCAATTTTTTAAATATAAAAAATAAAATTTTAAATATTTATAAAATTTTATAAGGTGTTTGAAATAGTTTCAGTTTAATGAATATTTATGCCCAATTTAATATCTCTGAGGTAAAAATTTCAAAAATTGCTTTGTAATGTCCCCCATCCCCTTAATTTTTACGGATTTTAAAAGAATGAGTAAAGCCTAAGATATGATATAACGATAGTGTTAATAGTTGATATTTTAGTTGGAAGTTCTTTAGTTTAAGAAAAAAATTATTGAGATTAACCCCTTTTCATTTTGTGAATTTATTTGTTAGATTCAACTTTCTGTGTTAGTTGACATTTCATTTTGAAGTTATTTAGTTTAAGAAAAAATTTATTGAGATTAACCTGTTGAATTTGTGATTTTCTATATATGTAACACCTTTAAAAAGATTACAAAATGTGAAATAAAATTATTTAGACAACTCTTTTTGTGATTTTCGATGCCTATCTTGTAAGAAACCAACGAGTGGGGCAAAGGTTCGCAAACAGGTGTTTTGGTAAAATTAAAAATTCGGTGACTAAATCTTTCGGGAAAAAATTCATTATTTTATAGAAGGTAGAGGGGATACCCAACTACAATACAAGTGACTTTTTGGGGCGATAGGATCTAAAGGAGGCCCGTAAGAAACCCAAAACTCAAAACTGCAAACCTTTGCCCCCACCTACCCTACGTCATAAAAATATTCCTCTGTCCTCATTTTAACATTCCACCCTAGTTCTAGAATGCCATCTTTTGTCGGCACTGTCGATAGTTTTGAAGCAATTGTAAGAATGAAGTATGTTTGCTATTCATTTTTTTTTTGTGCTTACTCATTACAAATCTCGTTGTGCTATCAAGTAAGTCCCGGTCAAATTAGTCTTCGAGTACCAAAATATGACCTAAGCTCTCTAAAAAAACCGAATTATCGGAATTTCTTTATTACAGCATTTAACTAGGACATTGATATGACCGATACAATCTTACAATTACAGTTTTAAAAAAAAGATGTATTTTCACAGACACAAAAAGAATATGATTTAAACAAAACTGATTTGTAAAGTTATGTATGTAACTATAAACTTGCGTATGTACGTATGTACAATAGCATCTAAACAGTGCATTCAATTGAACTCAAATCCAATATGTGTGTTCCGAGAAAATGCTAAATTTTTAATTCTGATATTTCAAACAATTTGGTTTTCAGCATGAAAACCATGAAAATTGGCAAGTCATCTATAAAGCATGAATATTCATTCATAAACAAAATTTTTCGGCTGCAATATAAATATTACAAAAATTAATTTTTGATGTTGTTCCAAAATTGTTATTAATTTGCTGTTGCACTGCAAATCAATAGGGCAGTGTCTCGCAGCATGTCACATCTCAACTCTTGCAGATTTTACTTCTTTTTGTCGAGGAGTGGCAAAACATTGCATAATTTAACATGGCGTTCAATGAGCATTCTTACAGCTTGTTGAATAAAATGCTCTCAGATTACGCAAAGTCTTTAGATACGGTATCTAAACAAAGGTATATCACTAAATTAAACATTCAGGTACAGCCCGGAAAGGTTTATTCAGTATGTGACCCGTATTTATTGACAGAGGAAGACTGGAGTTACGATACAAGACGCTGGCCTGAAGTAACTTATCCCGATATCTACACATATCTCAACATAATAATCATTCTCGACGAAAGAATGATTATATTCTCTTAAACCTTGCAAAATATTGAAAAAAAGTGTTAAAATACCTGTTACATACAACTAATATGAGGAATTTTATAAATAAACTTAAATTATTTAACTTAAAATGAAGCTATCGTCCAAAAACACATGCAAACGCATAGGAATGGCTTCTGTTTTCTGCCACCTGATAATCACGTGATCTATAGTAGACGAAAACTGACGTAGCCAGTGACGTTGGGACGTTTCGCCTTATTACCTCCAGTATCTGTTCAATTTATTCATTTATCGTTGTCATCTCTCTAGCCATTTTCTTTATTTTCAAATCTCAATTTGAGTTCTTTTAAAATTTAATGTTACAACCTTAAGTTACCACGTGCGAAAAATATATCTGCAAACTGCCTTGGCTTTTTAATCGCTGATTTAGTTTCAGATATTTTTAAATACTGAATTGATTATTGATAGATTATCAAAACATGGAATTAAAAAGGAAGAAAATTGTTTGCATTGTGTTACGAAAACCAGTGACATCATATTTGGTATTTAAAAAAAATTAAGCTCGCAGTAAATTTAAAATCGTCTGCTAAAATAACAACATAGAGATAAAGAAAAGTTTGACTATGTATGTATGTATCTATGTGTGCTATGTCCACACAAATCTATCGCACGCAAGTGGCTCTGACCTCAGAGCCCAAATTTTATACGTCCATGTCGCTGGCCCGGCACTTTTGGAATTTCGAGTTGAAACTTCACAAAAATTAGTACCTAATTAGTACCAATTAGTACCAAAATATTAGAATTAGTACCCATCAAAGAGTAGTGGAGAATTCATTCTGACTCCGGCGACATATGTAACAAAATTAATAGCATATAAAATTGCAAAAAGTTCAGACTATGTTTATTATATCTTAATTTCTGATGATTTGCAGTATCGTATTTTTACTCTTTTCCGATTTCAATGTTTCAAAGAAAAAACTAATGCCATTTATCGCAAATGATTCATCAAAAGAGAAAACCTGAAGTTAACAGCAATAAACAGAACAAAATTAAAAAGACTCAGCAGACATAGAGTCGCACGTCGATGGAATGTGTTGGGATTCCATTTCGATAACGGAAGTAAATGCATAAACAAGTTAAGTAAATGTGCATATTGTGCGCATTCATATTATACACTTTAAAATGAAATACTCTATATCAGTGCTCCCCAACCTTTTAATCGCCGCGGACCGGTCGACGTTTGATAATTTTACCGCGGCCCGCTGAGGGGGGCTATGACTGCAATTTTAATTCATAATCTGGAAATGTTTAATAAACAATAAACTAATTTAAAATAGTTACAAGATTTATTTTGTTACAAAGGTATAAATTAGCACAAACCCAACAAAGTCGCACTAACCCGAGAGAATTACACCACAGTAAATTAAATGGAAATAATTTAATGTTCCTTGGGCGGCCCGGTACTATTTGATCCACGGACCGGTAAAAAATATAAGGGCCTTATTATACTGAGCCACAGCTGTGGCTCTGTATGTTAATGAAATAATTAACATATATTCACCAATCAGTTTCCAGTAGAAACAACAATAAAGGATTTTCTGTCTTAGCATACGGAAATACTGAACATTATAAAACACTTACCAATATATATCCTGCGGGTGAGGAGTTTTAGTAAATCAACAACTTACTGAACTATCTCTTCAGCGTCAAAAACATAGCAGCAAATATTTGATGCGCTAAATATATGTGTTTCAAACTTCAAGTCAATCTGTTCTCGTTTACTCCACTCCTGCAATTTTCAGGTTTTGAGATTTTTTATCTCGATAAACCGAGAGCGATCGAGGAACAAATTTGCAGACTCGAGAAAATAAGCATTATAAAACAATTTGCGAGCTACGTATAATAAAGTTTTGGCTATCGTATATTTAGAAGAGAACAGTCGTACGTTAACAGATTAAGAAAAATTTCCGAAAGAATAAAAACAGTAATAGGTTATAAATAATAAAATTATTTTTAAAAATTAAAAATAATTCTACTATAAGATATAAAAGAGCTTACCTGATACAGGCGATAGACGAGGATTCTCAACGTCATCACACTTTTCAGTCGCTTTCAACAATCCCCATTCTTGCAACTTTTGTCTAGCTAGTTTGTTTTTCTTAATAAACAAATAAACCGCTTTTGAAGTCAAAATTCCACCAACTTTTTCACTGATTTCATTGAAAACACTATCAGTGAACGCACCTAAAACATCGTTTACGAATAATCGCGATTTTCTTTCTGAAATCAGTTCCAATAGCACTTCGGGACAAACTTTACTCTTTCTACCAGAACGCTTCATCTTTTACCACTTTCACATCGTAAGTACAACAAGAACACTGATCTGGAAATTCGCCTTGTGTCATAAATGGTCGCCAAATAGTTTGGAATTTATACCTCTCATCCCTCCACAGCTGTAAATAAAAGGATCAACTAAACTGCGCATTTTGTAATACCAAGTGCAAACATTTTTAATCTGATCTGACCATCTATTGGAAATTTACGATTTCTTTTTCAATGGGCATTTTTATTTTATGTGGGTAGTGTTATTATAAGATTAGTACTAATTAGGTACTAATTTTTGTGAAAGTTTCAAGTCGAAATTCCAAAAGTGCCGGGCCAGCGACATGGTAGCCCGGCAGAATCGGACACGCTATAACTCGTAATCCTGATGGGTACTAATTCTAATATTTTGGTACTAATTAGTACTAATTAGGTACTAATTTTTGTGAAAGTTTCAACTCGAAATTCCAAAGCGTCTGGCTTGGAAGCGACATGATTGTCGCTGGTCCGGAGGAATCGAATACGCTATAACTCGTGATCCTGATGGGTACTAATTCTAATATTTTGGTACTAATTGGTACTAATTAGGTACTAATGCTTGTGAAAGTTTCAACTCGAAATTCCAAAAGTGCCGGGCCAGCGACATGGACCTAAATTTTATTCAATCCAGAGCGAAGCTTGGGTGCAAAGCGGTTGGTTTAGTGATTGAAGCATGCGGAATAGAATATTAAATTTTTAACTTTCTTTTGAATCAAAATTTGATTTTTTAACCTTTCAGTGAGCTCACCTGCACAAATTTTACGAACAAATTTATTTTTTCTTACATTTCTTCAAAACTTTACAAATTGTTTTTCAAATTTGCCTCTTATTGCTACACTGAAGTGCCACTGAATTAGGGATAGCAAAGCCTATGCAAATTGTGTAGCGCTGCGCATCATGTCTGAGCAAATGAGGGCGCTGTGGTAACTGCATATATAGCGCGTACTGTGGTTGTTCTGAATTAGTTGTTGCAATTGCCAGTATGGGTAAACTGCCTAATTTAGACGCCTTCGATCGCGGATAAATCGTAGCTGCGGCCATTCAATTTCCGAAATCGTCAGACAGCTAGGATATTTAAGGTCGACAGTGTCAAGAGTATACCAAGAATACATGGATGGTGGAAAAAAAACTAGCGATCGGGCAAACTGCAAAGGACAATTAACCTTGACAGTGCGTGGTGAGAGACGGCTCAGTCGTATTGTACGTAGACAGCAAAGCCAAACATAAGCTCAAATTACAACCCAGTTTAATGACGCTGCCAGTCGTACAGTCAGTAAACGGACTGTGCAACGCTCGCTTCACCGTATGGGTTTCGGGAGCCGTCGACCTACGAGAGTACCATTGCTCTATACTCGGCATCGGGCTGCACGTCTTGCCTGGGCAAGAGAGCACAGAGACTGGAGTGTAGAGGACTGGAAACGAGTAGCATGGAGTGATGAGTCTCGATTCCGACTACTTAACGCCGACGGGAGGCTGAGAATATGGCGTCAGGCTCGTGAAGCCATGGATCCTGCATGCCTGGCTGGAACTGTACAAGGGCATGGTAGCTCAATCATGGTCTGGGGTGTTTTTTCGTGGCACAGTTTGGGATCTTTGGTGCGTGTACCAACCTCCCTCAATGCAATTCGGTACGTAGAGTTGCTGGGTGATCACCTCCATCCGTTTATGCTGTTCTGTTATCCGCACGGTAATGGAGTTTTCCAGAAAGACAACTGTACCTCTCACAAGTCCCGGTTGGCTACTGGCTGGTTGGATGAGTATTCCTCTGACTTCTCTGTCATGAATTGACCACCTAGAAGCCCAGACTTAAATCCTATTGAGCATCTTTGGGATGTTTTGGAACAAGGCGTGAAAGGCCACACAGCACCAAAGAACCTTACTGAATTATGGACAGCTTTAGCCAATATTTGGCAAGCCATTCCCATGGAACGTTTCCAGAAACTTGTTGAATCTATGCCTCGTCATGTAGCAGCCGTTATCAAGGCCAGAGGAGGCCCAACTCGTTACTAGGTAGGTATCCCTAATTCAGTGGCACTTCAGTGTATAATGAACAATTTACAACAACGTAACTAAAAGTAACGCTTATGGCTCAAAAAGTACGACACACGCTTAGCCGTGCAAAAATTAATAAGCACAAAAAAAATTGGAACTGACGCTAAGAGTTTGTTCAAAGTAAAGATTATTGATGAATGTAATTGGTAGTAACAAAGTTCAACAAAGTTCAAAGTTTAACAAAGTTAACAAAGTTCACGCCTGTTCCCTTGACGACAATGATCAACCCCATGCCAGCCGTGAGACTCTGCACCCTTGCACAAGGACCAGGAACTGAGTGGTGACTTCCAGACTGTGTTTACTGATATTTTACGTGGACTGCCAATTATGACGCAACGGATTATTATCCTTATACCTGTGATTGTTAATGAGTCCGAGGACTGAAACTCATGTGTATACATGTGGTGTCATCGATGTCAGCCAAGGTAAACGCATTTTTTCACAGTATTTTAAATTAATGATAGGGAAGTGTCATTTGGAACTCTAATTTCGGCATTCCTAAAATTTAAAGATTTTGAGAGAAAGATTGAAAGCAATTAAAACATTAATTACAAAGTTATGTTGAGAAATTTAATTACTGATGAATTTGAATATGATTGATGATTGATGATTTTGAATATGATGTGTGTAACTATTAGTAAATGTTACTGATGATTTTAATTGGCAGTAACAAAGTTATGTTGAGGAATTTAATTACTGACAAAACTGATTATTATTAAGGTGTACAACTATTAGTAAAGATTATTGATGAATGTAATGGGTAGTAACAAAGTTATGATGAGGAATTTTATTATTGATGAAATTGATTATCAATGTTGTGTGTATCTATTAGCAAATATTTATTGTTGAAATTAATTGTGATAATTATTGAGGTTAACATTGGTGAATATCTAGAAAAATTGCATTGAATGATTAACTTGAAAGAAATTTAGAATAGGATTAAATAATTTGAAGAAAGTTTAATGAATTTTTTTAAAGTGTTATTGTATATAAAATGTATAGTAGTGTAAATAAACCATATATATTCAAGCATAACCTTTGAGCAGTCATTTTGGGTACTGTGTGTCACTTTTTATACTAACCTTGAGATTATGCCAAAAATGGAATATTATGTTATAACCATTATTCTAAAATTTAATATTAACTAATTTTGGTTTGTTAAAATAATTCTACCTTCCAAAATTTCATTACATATACGAAACAATAAGTAATTCTGTGTGCGAACTGCAATATTCTTTTATCGTTTTGTGTGAGGGTAATTCGTTTAACAATGAAATATAAAATTCATAGGATAAAACAATGTGATTGTAACATGACACATTTAAATAATTTGTGTATTATTATGTTTTAATTATATAAAATTTTACACTTATAATATTTTTTTACCACTTGCACTGTTGCAGAATGTGTAAATATTTTTAACGACTGTTAAAATGTAACTTCTGTGTAACAAAATGGCAATTATAGAAGTTTAAATTTTTGGTTCCTGAAATCAATGAAGTAAAAAAAAATTATATACCACCTCAATATGATTGACTTTCTTTTTGTTTAGAATGAGTTAAAAATTAAGTTTGTACGGTGTTGTGCACTAAATATAATTATCATATCATGGAAATATGGGAAAACGTGTGAAAAATATTATGCTAGTGAGATGAAATATTTAATGGAATTCTCTAGAATTTTTTATTAACTTAAAATTATAAGAGATGGTTTAAAATCTGAAATATTTAATGTTTAATTTATGTTATCGAATGTTTTGTTTAGAAAATATCTGAAGTTTGGAAGAAATTGAATAATACTTTTACCAAATTTTCATAGCATTTTAACGTTATCATCAATAGAAGAGTTGATGTCTCGGGTTCGAATCCCGTTTGTGATAAGTATGTAAAATAAAGGATCATCTATAAAAGAAAACTGTTATATTTCTGAAAAAAAGGTTCTGTGTTGCCGGTACTTCTCTTGACTAATAGATTCAAAGGCAATCAGAAGAAAGATTTTATACTCTTCACAGTCTTATACTATATTCCAATTATAATTTCAATACCTTGTTTTCGATCTGCGATAATTTCGAATTCTGTTTAAAATGACAGAGGATCTGAGGAATAATAGTTATTATTGCTGATGTGCATAAAAGAACATCAGGTATGTATATTTATCTATATATATATATATTCCAAACTGCATGCTTTGTTCATATGTGGTCCGAACAACTTAAATAGTGAGATGACGCAGTGAAAAAAAATTAAATTTTTTAATTTAACTAATTATTTAATACTTTACGAACTTCTTTCTTCCCTTCCAATCCTGATTAATTTCAATTTGTAACAGATTTCGACCAAACTTGGGGAATAAATAGGTTTTAGGGGATGACTAATCAGTGGGTGTAAAAAATTTATTTCTTGAAATAGGGGGGCGGGGACCGATATAACCCCCCTCAACGCAATCAGATCCCTTGCGAAGAACGGGTAAAATGCTAGTAAGTGTATATAATATTATAAAACATAGATCTTTCATGCAAAAAGCTAGATCTTTCGTTAACAACAGCATTATTTTAAAGATTCATTGTAAAATAATGCTTTTTACCGAAACACTTGCAAATTGAATCAAATCAAGAAAGAGCGGAAACATTTTATGCGATGATTTCTGAATATTATTTTTATATCTCAAGATATCTTAATGCAGATAAATAACAATATTTATCAAGCTGCTTAACATATGACACGCCATGTCAAAAATAGTGTATTAGAATTTTGATTATATTAGAAAATAAAGCATATAATAAATTTTTAACAGTCATAAATTTTAGAATTATTTAAAAAAGACTCTAAATGCATAATCTTAACTAAAGAACATTTAACTGGCTTCTTTAAGTAATAAATAGACTTAAACTGATTTAATATTTATTCTGAATAGCAGCTTTTGGTCTTTAATAACTTACAAACTAAAATAAAGGCGTGTTTTAAGACGAATTCTACATGTAAAATTAGATGAAACACAATTATGAATTTAAATATCTCTAAAAAATAATCATTAGTATATATATATATATATATATATATATATATATAATATATATAGTATAATGCTTTTTACCGAACATATATCTCAACATTCATCTATCCATCTCTGTGTTTGTGTGTGTTTGTATATGTCAGTAAATATATGTATATTATCATATTTAGCGTGTTAATATTTATTTAAATTTCAAATCATAGATTGCATTTTTGCGAAAGCGACAAAAGTTTCTGAGCGCTACAAAGTCACGGGTAAGAGGAAGCCTTCTGTCTTTCTATTCTACACGTACCCGTTTCTAAGAATTCTCCTGCAGTTGGGGAAGCAGTTGGGGGCGGATTGCTGCCCTGAACGATTTCGTTGGGGGCTTAAGCAATTTGGAGAGAAACTCTAGGGGGTGGTAGATTTTATTGCGGAAGGAGGGCCGCGGTGTGGCAAGCGAAAGATACTTCCGATATTTGAAAAAGGGGAAAGAAATGCTATGCATAAAAACAAACTTTTCACGAGGGGAATTGGGCCGGTTGAAGAGTAGGCCATAGAGATGTCAAAGGCCAGGATAGGTGAATTAGTCTTTTGAATTGAGCCAGTGAAAGGGTTAAAGAGGTAATCTCTAAAACGTTCGAGCAATTTGAATCGGACCCCGGATTGTTCAGATTAAGTTATATGTGGGTGTTAAAAAGAGTTGAGCATGACCTGGAATATGAGTCCAAATACTCTGTGTATGATTCGGTTCGGAAACAGAAAGCGGAAGAATTGATGTTTTTAAGAATGCACTTGAGGAAGTTCAGGGAAATACACATGAAATCTTCTCCTAGTGAGGAGCAGGCAAGTAATAATATTTGCTTTAAAACTGTTTCCGCTAGTATTAGCGACGGAAACGATAAGTTGTCTTTTACGGACCCCGAAAAAATCAAAACCGTAGATCAACAAATTGAGTTACCCTGTAAAGTTACGGAGGGGAGAGAAAATGATTCCCCGTTAGGCGAAATGAAAAATCTCTAGGGTTGCGACCGTGATAACATGGAAAAAACTGAAAAAGACCCTGCGGTCATCTTTAAAAGTGGAAGCCTTAATAGTTGAGGAGCCACTTTGCCCCAGAGCATAGGAAGTTTTTCGCTCGCTCATTTGCATGAGGTGAAAACTGGATGGTTGTGTCCAGAGAAGGGGGAAAACGCGGTTCGGATAATGACCACGGGATATTATACGGAGGACGCGAGTCAATTAAAGACCAACAGCTATTATGTTGAGTCCAGAGATGATGCTTTCTTATCTGTAGAAGTCGTCTCGTGCAAATTCCGTGGGAAAATCGAAAGCAGTGATGAGAAACGGGTTCCCCACTCAATTAGGGACCAGTGTGGAAAGCAGAGTGTAGTTAAACTTCAGCATTTATTGGTTGAGAATAATGTCAACGAAAGGGAGTTTAGTGGAAGCGAAAGAGGGGGGAAAGTAACGTCCTTTACGACCCAGAACTGTCCGCTTGCGATTGAGAAATCTAGAGTACAAGTGCTTAAAGAAAAGGGTTTCCCGACTTGTGCCTTAACGAATATGTACTCTGGAAAAAGGGATTTCTACTGAGGAGTCGGAACTACTCACGGGTATAACTAAGAAATGGATTGTACCACCGGGAAAGTTACGGAGCCGAATGGTGAGCCCCTGTAGTGGGAGAAATTTAAAGTTTGCGGAGAATAGCTGCGGAAGGGATAAACTGCGAAATTATCCTATTGGTCTACGGAGGTACCTATTAGATTACGGAAAAAGGGGAATTTTGATAAGGAGACGGACACGACGTAACGCCCTAGGAAAGAAATTGTTTGTACCACCGGGAAAATTGCAAAACCGATTAAAGGGCCCTGGTAGTAGAAATTTAAATTATGGGCAGTTTTCGCTAACTCCTATAAAATGGAAAAAATTTTGGCAGCTTAGTCTGGTTAAAATGAATGGAATTTCAGATTATCAGGCACCCAAAGGGCAAAATTTATCAAGTGGGATTTTAGAGCCAGTAGAGTATTCCAGGCTGAACAAAGGGTTGAACGATGGTCGTAACCTTTATGGCATTACTGGAAAAGCGGGTGCCGTGTTTATTGTTGCCTTGAAAGGGTTATATTATTATTTTCTAGATAACCAAAAACTTACGATTGTGACAGACCACAATCCATTTATGTGGTCCTCCAAACGCGGACAGTCTGAGCTGTCAGAAATTTATTAGGCTCTTAACAATATCAATTGACGAGCCATGCTCTTGATTTTAATGTTATGCTTAGGAATGTAGAAATTAATTTAGAAATTAATTGTAATAACATTGTGTACTGTGTTGTTTTTTTATGTTTAAATGGTAAAGTTTGTTCTTGAATATATATAGGAAGTGCAGTAAAATAATTGTAGTTTAAGTTTAGGGTATAAATGGATATTAATTTTTAGAATTTCTTAATAATGTGTTTCGCATGGTAAAGGTACTAGTACCATTATGTTTTAGTGGGTCACTTGCCTTATGTGTAATGCTAAGTACTTTTACCGTGAGTATCTTCATGGACAGTTTTCTTGTGTTTGTGAGCGCAGTTTTCTTCCAGCCCTGCAAGAAAACTTATTGGAGAGGGAAGGAAAGAATGTTACGTCTTGGCCCTTTTCGGGGAAAAAGGGCCACCCAAGCAAAAGCGCACCCCTTTACTAATTCTGTCCGGTTCCAAGAAGCCATCGTGGGTCTCTCCTGCGCCTCTCCGAACAGCTGGCTGAAAAAAAACAAAAGGGGAAAGCAGTGCGTGGGAGGCAACCGGAGAGGATAGCTATTTTGTTGAGCCCCGTAGACAAATGGTGCCGAAAGGGCGCTGTGCGGACAGAAGGCCTGAAAAGTGCTCTCTCGGCTCCCGATTTTACGAGTGGAGAGATACATCTCTGTTGAGAGACTTGTAAAAGATATTTTGGTTCCTATAGAACCTCTCATATGCAGAGGAGCCTAGACTCTCTGCCTTGTACATACTGTAAATTTTTATTTGTTTAATACAAGTTCTGTGTAAAGATATCCGGAACGATCAAAATCTTTAGGAGCTAAATGAAATAAATCCCAAAATAATAGTTTCGTATCGACAAATGAATAAAAAATTCCATGTGAACCAATTTAACCTTAACTTCTCATTTTTGTCCATATCAATTTCAAGCCCTGATTAACATCACTACTTTATTGGTCAATAAAGTACATCCAAAAACATTGAACGGAATTTGGAAAACGGTCCAAGAGGAATGGGGTAAAATTGACATGACAGTATTAAGAAAAAGTTTACTTTCATAGAAAATTCGAGCTAGAGCTATTGTCAAGAACCATGGCTGTCAGACAAAATCGCCGCAAAAATACGGAATTTATACATAAAATTTAACTATCAAAATCGTTTCCATAAAGTGAGAACGACCCATTTGATTACTCCTAAAAATAGAAGTTGCTTAATTTATTGATGTTTTCATTTTTATTTTGACATGTGCTTCCAAAACAAATAGATACTGTTTTATTTAACATAGAATTTTAAGAAAATAACGGGAAATAAGGAAAAACTGATAAATCAAAATGATATTAAGAAAAAAGAAAGGAAAAGTAACAAAGGAAAGTTTGATTCGTAATATTTACAAAAACAAACACTAAACGTTGCCTGCATACATAAAAATAATATTTCATTTGTAGTGATAGAACAACTGGATAGCAAGCTAAAAATCCTACTATGCTCAACGTTTTATAGCATTATATCAAATAACTTTTATAGGCGTGAATAAAAATTGAGAAACCCCAATATTTTAAAATAATTTTAAATTAATTTAATTTTCTTAATTAAATTAAATTAATTAAATTAATTAAATTAGTTAAATTAATTAAATTTAAAAAACTGTAAAATTAATTTAATTTTCAATTAAATTAATTTAAAATCAATTTTAAATTAATGGGGTAATTAATGGTTTAAAATTTAATTAATTTAAAATTAATTTAAAATTAAATTAATTAAATAAATTAAATTAATTAAAATAATTAAATTAATTAAATTAAATAAGCTATAAAATTAATTTAATTTTTAATTAAATTAATTTAAAATTAATTTAGAATTAATTTAATTTAGAATTAAATTAATTTATAATTAAATTACTTTTTAATTAATTTAATTGTAATTAATTGCATTACATTAATTGCTAAATTAATTGTTACATTAATTGTTAAATTAATGTAATTTTAAATTGAATTAATTCTAAATTAATTTTAAATTAATTTAATTAAAAATTAAATTAATTTTATAGTTTATTTAATTAATTTAATTTTAAATTAATTTAAAATTAAATTAGTTTAAAAAAATTAAATTAGTTTAATT
The DNA here is from genome assembly GCA_907164885.2 of Dolomedes plantarius. Taxonomy (NCBI): domain Eukaryota; kingdom Metazoa; phylum Arthropoda; class Arachnida; order Araneae; family Dolomedidae; genus Dolomedes; species Dolomedes plantarius. The sequence goes on along the minus strand of OU015503.1, from coordinate 116,658,273 downwards.
TAAAACTAAATTAGTTTATTAAATTAATTTACAAAATTAATTTAAATTAATATTTACTGTTTAACAAACACTAAAACTGTTTAACAAATATTAAAAACAAACACTAAAAGTTGCCTGCATGCATAAAAATAATATTTCATTTGTATTGATAGAACTTAAATTAATTTTAAATTAATTTACAAATTAATTTACAATTACTTTTAAATTAATTTACAATTAATTTTAAATTAATTTACAATTAATTTTAAATTAATTTAATTTAGAATTAAATTAATTTAGAATTAATTTAATTTAGAATTAAATTAATTTATAATTAATTTAATTTAGAATTTATAATTAATTTAATTTAGAATTAAATTAATTTATAATTAATTTAATTTAGAATTAAATTAATTTATAATTCAATTTAGAATTAAATTAATTTATAATTCAATTAAATTAATTTTAAATTGTACCTTTAAATTAATTGTTACATTTAATTGTAATTTTAAATTAATTTAATTCCAAATTAAATTAATTTAAAATTAATTTAATTTAAAATTAATTTAATTCTAAATTAATTTAATTCTAAATTAAATTAATTTAAAATTAAATTAATTCTAAATTAAATTAATTTAAAATTAAATTAATTCTAAATTAAATTAATTTAAAATTAAATTAATTTAGCATTAAATTATATATATATATATTCTAAATTAATTTTAAATTAATTTAATTCTAAATTAGAATTAAATTAATTTAGAATTAATTTAATTTTAATAATATTTATTTAATTTTAATAATATTTAGAATAATTTAGAATAATAATTTAGAATATTAAATTAGAATTAAATTAATTAAAAATTAATTTAATTCTAAATTAATTTAATTCTAAATTAAATTAATTATAAATTAATTTAATTCTAAATTAAATTAATTATAAATTAATTTTATTCTAAATTAAATTAATTATAAATTAATTTAGATCTAAATTAAATTAATTATAAATTAATTTTATTTAGAATTAAATTAATTTAAAATTAAATTAATTTAAAATTAAATTAATTTAAAATTAAATTAATTTAAAATTAAATTAATTAAGAATTAAATTAATTTAAAATTAAATTAATTTAGAATTAAATTAATTTAGAATTAAATTAATTTAAAATTAAATTAATTTAGAATTAAATTAATTAAAAATCAAATTAATTTAGAATTAAATTAATTAAGAATTAAATTAATTTAAAATTAAATTAATTTAATTTTAAATTAATTCTAAATTAATGCTAAATTAATTTAATTTTAAATTAATTTAGCATTAATTTAGAAATTAATTTAGCATTAATTCTAAATAAAATCCTTCCAAATTAAATTAATTTAAAATTAATTTAATTCTAAATTAATTTAATTCTAAATTAATTTAATTCTAAATTAAATTAATTTAAAATTAAATTAATTCTAAATTAAATTAATTTAAAATTAAATTAATTTAGAATTAAATTAATTTAAAATTAAATTAATTTAGAATTAAATTAATTTAAAATTAAATTAATTAAGAATTAAATTAATTTAAAATTAAATTAATTTAGAATTAATTTGAATCCAAATTAATTTGAAATTAAATTAAATTAAAATTAAATTAAAATTAAATTAATTTAAAATTAATTTAATTTAAAATTAATTCGAGAATGACTGAAGAACGTTTGACTGGACTGTACATGTGACACGTCCATGTTACACGTACATTCATGTTACACGTCCATAATGACATTCTTCTTGACATTGAGAAAATTATTGAACGCTTTTCTAAATGCGGAAACCGGCGACTCGATTTTTTCGTGTAAGTCTACTTTTGCGGTTTCTCAATATTTGTGTACGTCTATAAAAGTTATTTGATATAATGCGATAAAACGTTTACAACAGTATTATTTTTAGCTTGCTATCCAGTTGTTTTATCACTACAAATGAAATATTACTTTTATGCAAGCAGGCAACTTTTAGTGTTTGTTTTTGTAAATATTACGTATATATATATACTAGCTGAAAACCCGTACTTCGCTACGGAGTACATTCAAATTAAATACAACGGTAAATGTATGCAATTAATGCCAAATATATATATATATATATATATATATATTATATGATAAATACGACGATCAATGTATACGATTGATGTAAAAAAATATATATATATATTTATAAGAAAATCGTAAAGGATAATTTTATAGACAAAATAATGTAGAAGAAAATATTCAAATTAAATCTAATATAAAGAATACTAAAGAATATAGCACAGTTAATATAGTATAGTTTGTAGAACATTTCTTTTACTGTATTTTAATATTTTTTTTGGATAATGTCCAATCGTCTGCCGCATTAGCAAGGAAAAAAATATTTTTTGTTTATTTAGTTGTTATGCACGTGACGATAAATTTATTGAAAGTACCAGAAAAAGAAATCACGTGATCAGCATTTAATAAATTAAATTCTAAAAATGAATCTTTAAAAATTCACCAAAAATCAGGAAATGGAGGTAAAAATTCGAAAAAAATTTCATTTTGAAGGAATTTTTATGATCTTTCTCGTGATATAAATTTTATAACCCTCAATGTATTATTTTAAATGCAAACGTAAAAAAAGTTTAAAAAACAGCTTAAAAATTAAATTTTAAAAAATCTAAGAAGAATTTTTGAAAAATCTTTCTTAATGCACCCCTACACTATTAGAAGAATCGCCGTACAAAATTTCAGCCCTTTAGGTCCAGCGGTTTGGTCTGTGCGTTGTATGTCAGTCAGTCAGTCAGTGAATGAATGAGTCAGTTACGGAACTGTTTTATATATATAGACTAGCTGAAAACCCGCGCTTCGCTACGGAGTACATTCAAATTAAATACAACGGTCAATGTATGCAATTAATGCCAAAATATATATATATATATATATATATATATATATTTATAAAAAAATCGTAAGGGATATTTATTTTTTTGGATAATATCCAATCGTCTGCTGCATTAGAAAGAAAAAGAATATCATTTTTGTCTATTTAGTTGTTATGCACGTGACGATAAATTTATTGAAAGTACCAGAAAAAGAAATCACGTGATCAACATTTAATAAATAAAATTCTAGAAATTAATCTTTAAAAATTCACCAAAAATCAGAAAATCAAGGTAAAGGTTCGAAAAAGATTTCATTTTGAAGGAATTTTTATGATCTTTCTCGTGATATAAATTTTATAATCCGCAATGTATTATTTTAAATGCAAACGTAAAAAAAGTTTAAAAAACAGCTTAAAAATTTAATTTAAAAAAATCTAAGAAGAATTTTAGAAAAATCTTTCTTAGTGCACCCCTACACTATTAGAAGAATCGCCATGCAAAATTTCAGCCCTTTAGGTCCAGCGGTTTGGTCTGTGCGTTGTATGTCAGTCAGTCAGTCAGTGAATGAATGAATGAATGAATGAATGAGTCAGTTACGGAACTGTTTTATATATATATACGTTTTTGTATATATATATATATAACCATGAGAGCCGACGTTGCCCCCCAAACACTCTGGGCTGGAGCCGCCCCTGATAAATATTATTGTGTCGCTTTCGGACGGCGAAATTTTCGTTTGCCCCAAGACTAAGGTCCCGTTTCACGGTTTAAACATGTAAGGTTTTCCTCATCCGTCTGGAAAAGTGTCGTTCTCGGGTTCGATTCCTAGGCTAGCAACTTCTATTTTTAGGAGTAATCAAATGGGTAATACAGAAGGTCGTTCTCACTTTATGGAAACGATTTTGATAGTTAAGTTTTATGTATAAACTAGCTGCTGCGCGACCAGCATGGTCACTTTTAGTTTTATATTTTCTTTTGCAAAACAACTCAACTGAAAGAAACATATGTAAGGAATATTACTATTACCTGTCATCATAAATATACGTTGTTAAGTGGTAGTGCAATCTCAGCCAAAAAATGTATAATCATTGCAAAATTCTCTATAAGGCTGATTCTAAAACATCGTGATTAAAAAAATATGAATTTTCATTACTTCAGAACAGAGTTAAAGATAAGACTGAGAAACCCAACAATGAAGATTTTAAAAATTATATTCCTCTCTGTAAGTAATATTATTCAAAATTAAGATATCTACCCTTTATCATGACATCAAATATGAAATTGTTAGTGTCGGGATACACTGAATTGGCTGATTTAATCCACTGACGTTAGAAAATGGTTCGGGGACCCGGTGTCTCTACCCGGTGTCTCTTGATATACCGATGGAAGATACTTGAGACTGTCTTTTTCCTGTTTTATTATATATTATCTTCTATACATATAATACCTTTGAGACAATACCCAGGATTGCTCGATGTTCTCTCTCGGAGAATCACAGTTGTACTACTAAAAACAAAAACCATATACCGACGCGCATGCGTCATGACTTCTCCCAATCAGCCTCTTCGAAAACATCTGAAGAGACGGGGAGGTCTCTCCCTCTATTGGGCAGAATGTGTATGAAAACTGACATCCTCCCACCTGAATTTACCTTTGGTAAATTCACCTAGACACAAAATTTACTTACTTTTGGCATATACAATTCTAAATATCAATACTCTTTCTCACGACTGAAAAAATAGTACCTAAAATTAAAAGACATAAAAAATATTTACAATAACTATATACATATGTACAACATGAATTACAATAATTAGAAAAAAAAGAAAAATTGTCTTTCGAATCAAAGTTTTTCGAATGTCAATAAACGAGTCTTTTGGGAGCGACTACGGGCCGCCCACTACGGGTATGGACGATTGGTTCGAAAGGAGAGTCAATGTTCACCTCTAAATTGTAAAGTCTTTGAACCGGTCGGATGAACTCTCCTTGCTGCGTTTTTACTCTAGCCACTCGTGAATGACCGTCTTTTCCTGGAAATAGTTCCACTATTCGGGCTAAAGTCCACTGTGCCCGTTTTTGGTCGTTTTCAATGATGACCACATCGTTCACTGACAAAGGTTTAACATCTCGGCCAGATGTTTGTTGTTTTAGTTGTCCCAAGTATTCACTCCGGAATCTCTTCCGGAGATGATCCCGGATCCCTTGTACATGTTTTATTCGGTTGTTTAACCCCTGACGGTCCACCAAATCGATGTCTTCAACATCGGACAAGCTCAGTGTCTGGAGAAACATAGCCGGAGTTAAAGGAGACGGGTCCTCCGGACTCTCTGACACATAAGTGAGAGGTCGTGTATTTATTACCTGCTCAGAGTCACAGATGACGGTCAGGAGTTCTTCATAAGAAAGGACAGCCCTTCCTAAAACCTTTCTCAGAATCCGTTTTACTAACTGGATCAAGCGTTCCCACCAACCGCCCCACCAGGCGGCGGAAGGGGGATTGAACTTCCAACGGATTTTCTGCAATGTCGACGCTGCCGTAACAAGTTCCCAATCGATGGAAGAAAAAGCTGAATTAGCACCGACAAAGTTCTTTCCGTTGTCACTATACACTGTGACAGGCCTACCTCTCCTGGCAATGAATCGCCGGAAAGATTGCAGAAACGATTCGGTTGAAAGCGACGTCACCAGCTCCAAATGTACCGCCCTGTATACTGCACAGGTGTACAAAACGATCCAAGATTTCTTAGCTCCTTTAAGGAATAAGGGGCCGGCAAGATCTACACCCGTCACTTGGAAGGCTGCAAAGTCTTGCACTCTGTCAGCTGGTAACGAAATCGGTATGGACTCTGTCTTAGTTGCATTAAACCTTTTGCACCGTACGCAACGGTGTATAACAGCTCTGATTGTTCTTCTAGCCTTGATGATCCAAAACCGCTCGCGTAAATTAGACATCAACAGGGAGACCCCAGCATGTAACAGTCTCTGGTGTTCCCATAAAATCAGGAGATGTACTACCCGATGATCGGAAGGTAAAAGTACCGGGTACTTAAAATCATCTGTATCATGTCTGTACATCACTTGAGTTTTTACTCTGATAATGCCCTGTTCGTCAACCAGTGTTCGAAGGTTCTTAAAACACTGTTTTTCATTTTTCGAAAATGATTCTTTCTGTATCAGAATGAAAATTGTTTCTTCCGCTTTCTTAAGTTCCGAGATCGACAGTTCAATTTCTTTACATATGTCTGTTTTTCTAACGTTGTTCAAAAAACGTAATATCCACGCAACTAATCTCAAAATTCTCGGGAATGAAGAGAAATAACGATAAAACCAATCATTCGGCACGAAAATCCCTTCAGTGGCGGCAAGCACCGATTTTCTCTTTTCGGAGTTCACTACTACTTCGTCAGGTTTCTCAACCTCGGAGGGCCACGACTCCTCAGGTCCTTTCAGCCAGCTGGGTCCCTCCCACCATTTTGATCGAAGAAAGTGCTCTACTGAACAGCCTCTCGAAGGCAGATCTGCTGAATTTAGTTCAGTCGGAACATAACGCCACTCTTCTACTTTTGTCAACGTACGGATTTCCTGTACTCGATTCCAAACGAAAGTGCCCCACTGAACATCTCTCCGGATCCAAGTCAGTGCTGTTGTGGAATCACACCAAAAGAATCGTTTTATTCCAGCAATTCTTAAATCCGAAATTACTGTGTTTCCCAGTCTGGCTCCTATAGTACAGCCCAGCAACTCTAACCTTGGAATAGTTACGTTCTTAAGTGGGGAAACTCGTGTGCGTGATTGCACTAAATTAACACTAACATGTTCATTTGTTTTTATCCTTATAAAAATAGCAGTAGCATATGCTTGCCTACTCGCGTCACAAAAAACATGCAGGCTGACATCTTCGGGTATCGAACCCCGAACCTCCATCCATCTCGGAATCTTAATTTCTTTCAGTAATGTCATCTTCGTTAGCCACGTAGAAAACTGCTTTTCTAACGGTTCTGGGAGTTTCTCGTCCCAACTCAATTTTTGTTTCCAGCATTCTTGTAAGGCCAATTTTGGGAAAAGAGTAACGGGAGAAGTGAAGCCCATGGGATCGAACAATTTATTCGTGCATGAAAGTAGGGACCTTTTACTAGCGACCATGTTCCCTTCCGTCTTCGTTTCTATTTTACATGACAACGTGTCATCTTTTAGATTCCAATCTAGCCCTAAAACACAAACATTTTCCTCTAACCCCGCCTGAGAAATTACCTCACTTTCTCCGTTCGTCCTCCATCCCCTTAAATTAAACTTTGCGGCCGAAAGCAGCGTCCGCGAAAGCATCACAAATTTGTCTAGTTCTTCAACTGTCTTGAAACTCACAAGACAATTGTCTACATAAAATGACTCCTTTAAAGTCTTTGCAGTGTCTAAAAAACACTCCGTAGCATTATCTAAGTGACAATTTAACGTAGCCGCCAACAAAAAAGGACTACACGTAAGCCCGAAAACCACCCGTCGGTGGCGATAAACCTTAATATCCTTCTCATTCACACCTTTCCACAAAACCCGTAAAAAATCCCTATCCTCTTCTCTAATACTTATTTGTAGAAAGGCCTTCTCTATGTCCGAAACTACTCCTACCGGAAACTTCCGGAAGCGATTTATCAACGAGGGTATGATTTCGAGGAAGTTCGGACCCGTTTCTAGACATTCGTTTAACGAGACGGTTCCTTTACTATGTGCTGACGCGTCGAAAACCGGCCTAACTCTCGTAGTGCCAGCTTCCTTAAAAATTGGACGGTGGGGAAGATAATGTTCATTAGGTACATCATTATGTACCTCCTCAATAATATTATCCGCCAACCAGTTATCAAATACCTCCTGATAGGCCCCAATTTTATTCGAGTGCATTAGTTTCTTCCGAGTAGTCTCTAGGCGTTTTTCCGCCAATTCTCGGTTGCTAGGTAACCTAGAGCGATCTAAAACCCATGGTAGTGCAACCTCATATCTACCTTCGGAATCTACTCTCAACCTTTTCTCAAAATGTAGCATACTCTCTTTTTGCAACTCTAGTTTTGTTTTCGCTTCGACCGGGTCAGTTATTCCTATAGTATCTAATTTCCAAAAATTTTCTGCTGATCTCTCGTTCAACAGTAACGAAACACATGTATGGGTATCCTTCTCGTTAAAATTTGGTACTTTTCCCATGATGACCCATCCCAATTTTGTTTGCATAGCTACGGGACCACTCTTTAAACATTTTAATTTTCCAGTAAATAATTTTCCCGCGACGTCAGAACCGATAAGCATTATTATTTCATCTCCCACTTCCGGAAAACAACCCTGCATATCATTCACATAAATACCATAAGCTTTTAATTCCTCTGACAACGACCCGTTTGAGGATATCCTTTTTACATCTGAACAAATAATTGCTTTATTTAAACATAACATCTCACAACTAAAATCATTATCAAGACTATTTACACAAATGTTATACATGCGATGTAACTCTTCACCTGTCTGTACGCCACCGAAAAGTTGATGAATTAATCTCTTTTCCCCCACGCTCTCACATCGTAAATACTCAATGACGTCATTACAAATGAACGACTGCACCGCTCCACTGTCAATTATAACTCTTATGTTTTTTTGCCTGCTTCCGTTGGATATTCCAACCACTAATGTCCGCAATAAAACACCCTCATCTTGTAAACAACTCGACGAAAGTATTTGATCATTGCCAACCGATTTAGATTCCTCCCCTTTAGACTCAGAGCTTGCAAATGTCTGTTTACTCTTGTCTGGCGCCGTTGGGCAAAGGATAGACAAATGACCTACTTTCTGACATATGCCGCATCTGACCTTCAATTTTAACCGACAGTTGCGGGAAATATGATTTCCCCCCTTTTTCAAACATACATAACAAACTCCTTTTTTATATAACAAATCTTTCTTTTCCTGATAGGAAAGCGTTTCTGCTTTAAAGCATTTTTCTGTCGGGTGAGGCTTCTCACAGAAAAAACATAATTCTATTTTTATCTTATTAGGCGTCGATTTTTTCTCTCCTACCCACAATTCGTGACAAGTAGGGATATCTGATTCCATTAAATCTTTATTTTTTGAACTCCTTTTGGGTTTGTTCAAACCGAAATCATCGCGCGCTAATAGCATGCGTTCTTCAGTTAATACTTCAGTTTTTAAAAACTCAAGAAGAGAATCTAAATCTGTCTTACCTCTAATTTCTGTGGACTTTTCCCGTTCTCTTTCCCAAATTCGTAATATATCCGTGGACAAACAGGATTCAACTAGAGGGAATATTATGCTGGCATATTTATCCTTAGTGACACCAAGCGATTCCAACGCTCGTAATTTAGTCTCTACGGGTGGCTAATAAATACTGTAACACTCCAAAAAATAAGAGTTAATTTTAATCGTTTGGAAAAACAATTTATCTATCTATTTGTGTGGTTGGCAACTTTTTGTAAACGCAGACGATTTTTGTTTAAAGTAAAACATGTAGAATATTTTTAAAGATGGAAGCCAAAAGGTTAATGGTTAAACAGCTTTTTGATCGTGGATTTTCTGCAGGTAAAATATTTAAGCAATTAAAATGCCTTGGTTTTAATAGGAAGTTTATATATAGGACTATAAATCGATTATTGGATACCAATAGCTGTAAAGATCTACCAAGGTCCGAACGTCCACGCACTGTTCGTACAAAAGAACGTATCAAAAGAATTCGTGAAAAGATACGAAGAAATCCACAACGTTCTGCAAATAAAATGGCTGCAGAAGAGAACATCAGTCGCAGAACTATACAACTTATCATAAATGAAGACCTGGGTTTTCACCCTTATCGCAAAAGAAAAGTTCAAGGTTTGACTACTGCACAAATAGTAAAATGGTTACAAAGATGTAAGAAATTACTGAACCGGCACGGTAGCAAAAGTGTTGAAAAAATAATTTTCTCTGATGAGAAGCTGTTTTGTACAGAACAAAGTTATAATGTTAAAAATGATGCTGTATATTCAGCAACCTTCGCGGATATACCTGAAAATCTTCGAACTGTTAAACGCTTTCAGAACAAGAATTCTGTTATGGTTTGGGCTGCAGTGTCACACAATGGAAAACTGCCTCTGAAATTCATTGATAAAGGGGTAAAAATCAATGCTGAATATTACAAACAGGAAGTATTGGCTACACGTTTATTACCACATGCTAACAGATTGTATCCCAAAAAGAATTGGATATTTCAGCAAGATTCTGCACCGTCCCACCGATCCAAAACAACACAGGAATGGCTCCATGCCAATTGCCTGAAGTTTATCAAGCAAGAAGATTGGCCACCTTCTTCACCAGATCTAAATCCTTTAGACTATTGCATTTGGGGGATTTTAGAGTCTAAAGTAAATGCTAAGCAGCACAGAAATTTGGACTCCCTGAAAGCATCCATACGGAGTGAATGGGACAAATTACCTCATAAAATGATTCGTGCCGCAATAGGACAGTGGCGTAAGAGTCTACGTGGCGTAATTATCTTTAGTAATCGATAAAGATGGCGGTCGATTCGAGTAAAATTATTTCATGGTAAACTTTCGTGTATAATGTTCATAATATTGTTGTATTTTCCATTTTCTATTTCATCTGTGTGTAATTAAATGATTCGATATTTGTCACAGTATTTATTAGCCACCCTGTAATTTGTCGTAAAACGATGATAATGAAAATTTTTGATTTGACGTATAATTTGCTAAAACTAACTGTAATAAATCACGAACATAAATTTGTATAAGAATCTGGGTATTTCCAAATCTAGTTCGCAAGTGCTCTATCACTTTTGAATAATTATCAGCTGTGCAGGGGTAACTGTTCACAATCTCGCGTGCTTTGGAATTCGGGATCGTTGACTGTATTAAATACACAAATTTCGAGTGCTCGTCCAACGTATCGTCTTCATGAATTTTTATGAAGGTATTCCAGAAGTTTAGCCACTTTCGGGGGTCTCCATCAAATTGAATTAAATTAATTTTCGGCAACCTGATTTGAACTTGCGAAATTCTAGCTTCGGTTTCGTTTTCACTATTTTCTTCTACTTGACTTTTTTGACCTCTTGACGAACAAATTTGCTTTGCTTCTGTCTTTATTTGTACGAATTTTTCCACATATACTTCACAAGCTTCGAATTCTTGAGCGTATTCTTTCTCTTTTGCTCCTGAAGTTAATAAGGCATCTAGCAGTTCTTGATCAATTTCTCGGAGCCGGTTTGACTTATCCGTCAACTGTTCCAGACTTATTTCGATGTCTGTCATTCTTGGTTCTTTTTCTGCTAATTTTTCCTTAAGGAGATTATATACCTTTGTAAACGCCGTACGGAGCGGTGCTCTCTTAATCTTCAATAGCTCCATTTTTCAATCAATAATTAATCTTCCATCAATAATCAATCCTGCCGTGACTGCGCCACTAATGTCGGGATACACTGAATTGGCTGATTTAATCCACTGACGTTAGAAAATGGTTCGGGGACACCTACCCGGTGTCTCTTGATATACCGATGGAAGATACTTGAGACTGTCTTTTTCCTGTTTTATTATATATTATCTTCTATACATATAATACCTTTGAGACAATACCCAGGATTGCTCGATGTTCTCTCTCGGAGAATCACAGTTGTACTACTAAAAACAAAAACCATATACCGACGCGCATGCGTCATGACTTCTCCCAATCAGCCTCTTCGAAAACATCTGAAGAGACGGGGAGGTCTCTCCCTCTATTGGGCAGAATGTGTATGAAAACTGACAGTTAGAGACATTTTTTTTTCACTAAAAAAGGAGTAAAAATGCAGCAAGTACTAAAATATAGTGGGGATTACATCACTCTCTATATGTACTATTGTTCTCAATTCAGATATCTACACTTAATCATACCAAATAAAAAATTATTGGGAAAATTTCTTCACTTATAAAATGGAGTAATATGATATTCCTCAAACTTCTTGATATACACAGTTGAGTATTTCAGAAATAGGAGATACTTCAGTGACAGAATCAAAAGAACGGACTCTAGATAAACCTACATACAACTGTCCATGACTAAACACTGGATTTGATAGGTCTAAACATATTTTGTCAAAAGTTTGTCCTCTTACTTACATTTAGAAAAAACGATGGAACAAAATAATAAATTATCTCGTGGATAAATTAAAATTATTCACGTGCAAAATACAGCAATTAAATTGTACCAAATTGCGTGCTATCGTCGAACCACTACACACACGTGGTTGGCCGCTAATGTTTACATTTGGTAGTTGCAGCCGTTGCCATTCGAAGTGTAGAAATATCGCTGATTTTTGTGCCGCATACCTACGTGTTTTATATATATATAGATTCCGTATTTTTTCGGCGATTTGCTTCGGTCTGACAACCATGGTTTTTGACAATAGCTCTAGCTCGAATTTTCTATGAAAGTAAACTTTTTCGTAATACTGTCATGTCAATTTTACCCTATTCCTCTTAGACCGTTTTCCACAGAAATAAAATAAGTCTGTTCAAGGTTTTTGGATTCCGTTTCCCTAAGGCTCGTTTTAATAAATCGAAAGCGCAAAAGTGCATTGGAGAAGCTTCAGGGGATTTTACAGGTGTTTCATTAAATGGGATACACTTTATTACTGTTTCAGATTCTTTCTTTGCTAGATAAGCGGCAATTGATAAAGACGAGTAACCAGAGACTTTGTCCAAATGAAGCTCAACTTTATCAATGTCGTTTCCATATAAGGCTGTAATTTCTTCTTCAAAAATTTATTCTAAAATATTCTGCTGATGGTAGCGGGAATTAATTTTGGCTTCACTTGAGACTTTTTTATTTTCAATTGGCCGTTCTAACAAAGTCCTGCAACTATCATGAATTCCTTTGGGAACTCTTCTGTACACTGACGAAACCATTTAGTACGGTCATTCCCGTCAGTTGAGCGATAAAAAATTCATCTTTTTTAATTACAGTCACTTAAAAACACCCATGCCTCATCGAGTGTTACCACAATTTTCCATTTTTCAGCAGCTTTCACATAATTTTCTACGATTTGTTTTTCTTTCAGCAATATGCTTTGGCAAAAGGAGATGAACTTTAGGTTTAAACATCTTTTTAACTTCAAATCTTTATGAATGACTAGCTGAAGTACCCGGCAATGCCCGGGATTTTAAGAATGTTTGTTGTTAACCAAAATCAACTTAAAAATTAACACAGTATAAATAACATAAAAAATATATGTGAAATGTTATACACGTCTCAGAATTTCAGCCTTTCATCATTGTAATACTAAAATCTGAAAAGTAAAAATGTCAAATTGTCTAATGTTTGTTAACCAAAATTAATTTAAAACTAAGCACATTATAAATAACAGAAAAAAAACCTTGTGAAATCTATAAATATATAAATTTATAATAAACTCCTCAGAATTCAGCTAGAATAAGCCTTTCATAATTGGGGTAAAAAAAAGAAGCTGCAATTACAGGTTCAGCAGAAATTTCCAATAGAACAATGATATGACTGCAGCGTTGCCTCTTAAAAAATGAAGTGTTTGATTGAGGGCTGAAAACCATTCAACTCCTCTCCACATTTAACTCCTATAAACATCCTCTACATATTAAATTCCTTTTCTCTCCATAATAAACTCCTCAGAATTTTGGTATATTCAGCCTTTCATCATAGTACCACTAAAAACTGAAACATCCTCTCCAGAAATATAAATTTATTAATTTCAATAATTAAACACACACAAATGTATAAATTACGCAAAAGTTTTTTAACCAACATTTGAATAATTCGTAAATGAAAAAGCATATTAAAATAAAGATAAGAACTTCCGGAATCGAAATTAATTACCCTTAATTTTTAATTAATAAAAAACCAACATAATATGAATAAAAACGATAGTTGTTTAAAAGCATATGAAAATAAAGCTATTATAAAGATAATGATAAAAAAAGCATAAGAAATTAATGCTCGCGCATGAAGTTAACGTTACGATATAAAGATAGTAATAATAATATAAACCACGTGCATAAAATATTTAGCTTTTCAAGCGAAATAAATTAATTTTTAGAAAAAAACTACTTTTAATCGAGAAATTAAATACATTGCACAAAATTTTGATTTTACCAACTTTCCACCCTACAATTTACACCCTACTTCTTTTAAATAGGGTGTAAATATAAAGTTTTAACAGCCAATTGAATGCCAGTTAAAAACGATTGTTCTTTAAAATCATATGAAAATTACGCTTATTATAAAGATAATAAAAAAAAGCATAGGAAAATAATGTGTGCGCATAAAGTTAACTTTACGATATAAAGATAGTAATAAAAATCTATATATATAAAACAGTTCCGTAACTGACTAACTGACTGATTGACTGACTGACATACAAAGTACAGACCAAACCGCTGAACCTAAAGGACTGAAATTTTGCATGGCGATTCTTCTTATAATGTAGGGGTGCACTAAGAAGGATTTTTTAAAAAAATTTCTTAGATTTTTTTAAATTAAATTTTTAATCTGTTTTTGTAACTTTTTTCAAGTTTGCATTTAAAATAATAATTTGAGGGTTGGTGGCTAATTTTTGGTGAATTTTTAAAGATTAATTTTTACAATTTAATTTATTAAACGCTGATAATGTGATTTCTTTATCTGGTACTTTAAATAAATTTATCGTCACGTAACAACGGAATTGACAAAAAAAAAATTTTTTTTCTTGCTAATGCGGCAAACGATTGGACATTATCCAAAAAATATTAAAATACAGTAAAAGATATGTTCCTCAAACTGTACTATATTCTTTAGTATGTCCTATTAGATTTAATTTCAATATTTTCTTCTACATTATTTTGTCTATAAAAATATCCCTTACGATTTTTAAAAAAATATATTTTTTTGTCTTATGGTTGGAATACTAAAAGTTTAAAATAGTGGCGCCGTCTACTGAACGCCTGTGAATCGAGAGTCGCATCTTTCAAAAGTTGTTGGTTATTTATTAATTAAAAATATTGGAAAGTTCTTGTGGATCTGTAAATATACATGTGGTAACAGTTTTAAAATTTATAAATTATCAACCTACACAGGTGATAATTTATCCGGCGTTGCCCGGGATTTTAAGAATGTTTGTTAACCAAAATCAATTTAAAAACTAAACACAGTATAAATAACATAGAATAAAAAGCATGTGAAATGTTAGACGCATGAATAAAAAGAAAACCCAACATAAGAAACCATAAATTTACAATAATTTCTTCAGAATTAAGCTAGATTTAGCGTTTCATCATTGGAGCAAAAAACCCCTGAAAAGTAAAGCATAAAATATATACATTTATAATAAACCACTAAAAGCTGAAAAGGAAAAATGTCAAATTGTCTTTAGGAAAGTAAAGAATTTTGAAAAATAAAGCTGAAAAGTAAAAATGTCAAATTGTCGAATGTTTGTTAACAAAAATCAATTTAAAAACTAAATACAGTATAAATAACATAGAAAAGATTTAGCCTTTATCATTGGACAAAAAATCCTGAAAAGTAAAACATAAAATATATAAATTTATAATAAACCTACCAAAATCCATTAAAAAACTAAACACAGTATAAATAACATAGAAAAAAAAGTATACGAAATGTTATACACATTAATAATATGAAAAATAAAATAAAATAAAAATAAAAATTTTTAAAAATAATAAAATAAAATAAAAATAATTTTAAAAAAATAATAAATAATAATAATAATAATAATAATAATTTAAAAAATAATAAAATAAAAGCTGAAATAAAAAAGCCTCCATAAAAAAGCTGAAAATACAGGTTTAGCAAAATTTGTACGATCCGTATTCGAACCCGAAAAGTGTAGTGTAGTAAATGAACGCTTTTACTGAATGCGCCACAATGACATGCTGCTTTATTGAGTAAATCGGAAAATATTTGACTAAGATTACTGGAAAGTTGCTATGGGTTGGTGAATATACATGTATTTATGGAGTGAGAGGAGTTTTAAGTCAGAAATAAGTTAGCAGGATAGAAGCTTAGTCTTTAACTCTTCAATAGACACAAAGACATAAGCGAGGGGGGTTGCAGTAGCGATTAAAAAAGATCTCGTGACACTTAGCGTGGTTGATTCGAATTTTCCATCGCGTGTGATAGTGTCAATATGCCGTTGGATCCGATTTATTTTAGAGTATAAAATCTGACTTGAAAGATTGTTATTTTCATTTATTATTCTGGTTTAATATATAACTTGAAACTTTTTGATTTTATTTATTTTTATCTTTTCGCTCGCTGTTTGCCAGCTAACCCTAACGTGGACACCATATTCAGAGGAGTGATTACACAAAGTGTAACAGCTTACATTTAGTTTCAAAATTGTTGGTTTTTTATTAATTAAAAATCAACGGTAATTAATTTCGATTTTTGAATTTCTTCAGACCCTCGGCTGTTTTTAAAGACGCCTGTATGTAAAATTTCACGATCGTTGCTCCTAAACTGTGGATTTCTATACAATTACAGAGAGACAAACATTCATTTTTATATATTAGATTTTACTTACAGTGCCAGAAGACATTCGTAGTTCCGATGAAATGAATCTTTGAGTCGGTGGATTTTCTTTTAGGATCAAGGACTTCACTTTCTTGATATTTACCTGCGTGCGAACAGTGTTAGGATGAGGTTTCGCGGTCATGTTTTCATTTTTACTTTCAGTTAGACTTTTTTTTTCCTTTCAAACTAATATATCATAAATAACTTTTTTTTTGAAAAGCCATAACCGCGATTTTTACACCGCTTTATAATTTGTTGATACGAATATTTCTCCTCGGAAAGCGCAGTTACGTAACCTTCGAGCCATCTATCTATTTTAGGAGCCATTTTCAAAATAAATCTTCTATTTTACATTTCAATCAAAACAAAACAGTAGCAGGTGACTATCCCGAAGTTGCCAAATTTTTATCTCAAAATGCAAATGACAAAAATAAATTACAAAATCGTTTCCATAAAGTGCGAACCACCTTCTGTAATCAGTACTAAACACGTAATAATGTGTCTCAAATATTCCTCATAAGGGAAATTCTTTAGAAATTTTTAATGTGTACTACATTATGAGATAAATATAACTTAGAATTTTAAACAGGACGTGGTTGATTAATGTTCGAAACAAGTTTTTGCTTTCCAGATATCGAAATATCACGGTACACTAGTATGCACAATATCATATCCAAGAATTTCGAGCACTTACCATCTTTTCTCCCAGTTCTTTCACGAGGCGCGTTTTCGCCGACAGAGGAATGTCTATAAAAAAGTAATGGATCGTACATAAAATGAATTTATTAAGAAGGAATAAAATAAGTTTTTGCCCATCAAATTGTTTAAAGTTTAAAGTATTCATCATTTTGTCCCAGAACATTTCTAATACAGCCTGTTAATATTCGAGGACAATTATATCTAATGGGTATAGCTGGAAATAAAAGCAATATAGACAAGCATGGCGAGCATTTTCGCAATTCCGGCTTGGATCCGTTTTGCCCTAGTCTCTTTAGCGAGCGATCAACAAGCGATCAATCTTCTTTATCTATCTAATCCAAGACTGCCGTGTGAATAATGGAGTAACACGTGTACCCTGCCTTATAATATAACCCATCTAAAGTGTCACAAAATTGAATTTTCCCCCCTCGGAAAGTTTTTGGTAAATTTAATCTGAGTAAACTCTTTCTTACATACATTAGAGTTCATGTTTGTATGCCCATCTGAAATAAGTAAAGCCTCAATAATTAGACATAAAATTTTTTCTGTTATGTCACCGTCTTCTTAATATAAGTTTCAGTTATTATTGCAGGCATTAACTGTAGATAAAATTTTGAAAACTGTGACCTAAATCCCGTTTATCTCGCGTATTCGACCCTAAGTTAAGCTCTTTTATTTTTTCCAAAAAAATATATATTTTTCTACTTATTTACACTCGAGATGTACATTTTAAACAAGAGACGTTTTATGTATAGATTTCAATACATTTTTGCATAAATTTGGATTATATGAAAAATCGTAGGTGCAATCCACATATATGCGCTTTACCTCACAGTAATAACCACTGCAAATGATTCAGCTGCGAAAATTTAATAAACATTGATGATATTCTTTGTTCTATCTTCATTACTAGGTCAATTGAAGAGGAGTTGCGATGAAGACAGCCCTACAGAAAGAAAGCTCCATCGTTTGGACGATAATTTTCGGATGGAAGATTTAGAGTTGTTCGTTAATTCCGACGACAAGGTTTCATCCTCATCGTCTTCCTCCGATGACGACGATGACGATTATTCATCGTCCTCTTCTTCCTCCTCCGATGACGATTCTTCACCGTCCTCCTCCTCCGATGACGATTCTTCATCGTCCTCTTCCTCCGACGACAACGATTCTTCACCGTCATCTTCTTCCTCCTCCGATGACGATTCTTCATCGTCCTCTTCCTCCAATGACGATGACGACGATTCACCATCGTCCTCTTCATCCTCCCCCGACGACTCATCATCCATCTCCAGCCCGTGATGTGCAACATGCTCTTCAAGTTCCAATTCAGAGTGTCATGATGAGGAAGTAGAGCAACCCAGGGCCACCCAGAGGGGGGGGGACTGGGGCACTTTGCCCTAGGAAACGCTCCCGACGTTTTGCTCCCGACGATTCTAGTTATTGAGGATTTATCATTTATTTCATTTTTCTGGAGATTCCATTTGCTGACGATGCATCGTTTCATCTTCATACTATTCATCTTCATCGTTTCATACATTACATCTCTTCACATTCCACCTGCAGAAGATAATTTCTTTCATTCTCTTAACTATTCTATTTGCCTGAGGATTCATCATTTCAAAGCCTCCCGACGATTCTAGTTATTGAGGATTTATCATTTATTTCATTTTTCTGGAGATTCCATTTGCTGACGATTCATCGTTTCATCTTCATACTATTCATCTTCATCGTTTCATACATTACATCTCTTCACATTCCACCTGCAGAAGATAATTTCTTTCATTCTCTTAACTATTTTATTTGCCTGAGGATTCATCATTTCAAAGCCTCCCGACGATTCTAGTTATTGAGGATTTATCATTCATTTCATTTTTCTGGAGATTCCATTTGCTGACGATGCATCGTTTCATCTTCATACTATTTATCTTCATCGTTTCATACATTACATCTCTTCACACATTTCATATTCATCGTTTCATCCACATAATTTGTTCCCTCGGGGGAGCCTGTAACCCCTAGAGGGCGCGTCCCCAGGTGGCGGATAGGGGAATGCCTCTATTGGTTACCCAATAGGTGGTAGAAGGGAAATAAAATACCTTCCGCGGACCAAAAGGCATCGAGATCACGTCAGTCTTTAGCCCTAGGTGTGCTTCACTTCAAATGAAGCTGCATACTACCCTTCGCCATGGACCAGCCGCATATATTTGATTCTAATACTGCATCGTCCGTCGCGTAGGTAAATTAGGGAAGCGCTCAGGATTTAGGCATAGGGTCCTGTTTGTTAGATGATCTACTGTCTCCTCATAGAAAATGCCTTTCAAGATATCTTCGTGTGTTTCAATGGAACATTAACGGACTAAGTACCGGAGCAAATAGGATAAAGCTCGACCAGGTTTAGGAAATCGCTGTTGGACTTCATGTAGCGGTTATTGCACTTCAGGAGACTAAACTAAACGAGAAGCGTCTTCTGGACCGGAAGGGCTATAGTATAGTCCGTAGAGAACGGGTGTCAGGGGGAGGTGGTCTCATGTTCCTTATCCGAGATGTTCACTTTCAGAGGCTCCCGGATATCAACACTGCAACTCTCAGCTTTCGATATCTAGGCATTACTATCCATTCTTAGTAATGTAATATAACCATCAAAAGACTTTTCCATCCTCCGAATAATCAGAGACTCAATTCTAATATGACGGAGAGCTTGTTTGAAGATAGTACTGTTATACTTGGGGACCTCAATGTTAAAAATGCTACCAAGGGTAGCACTTGCACTAAAGCAAGAGGTCTGGATCTCTAAAATTTGGCAAATTTTAGTAATTCATAATTTTAAAAATTATGATAAGGACTTCTTGAGACTAAATGACGGGACATCCAATTTCCGTTCACACAACTATGGATCAATTGATGTTTTGGATTTGACATCTATTAGCCATGGCTTGTTTCCTTACTTTTCCTGGAGAGTACTCTACAATTTCGGTTGTGATCACATTCCTATTTTGATTGAAATTTATCTTAAGGTTAATTCCATTGGGGTAGGTAATCTCTGCTGGAACTTCGGAAAGCCAACTGGAATTTGTATGAAAACCCCTCAAGTGATCTCAATTTGCAAGTACCTTTTTCGCATGACATGGAGAAAGAATGGTCTCGATTCAAGCACTCCATTTTTACAGCCGTCTAGGCATCGTAAGCATCATTTCAAGGGAAATTGTTCGCGAGTGTATTATTTGCTACAAAGCCAAAACCCGTGCAGTAACTCAGATTATGGGAATTCTCCCTAGAGAGAGAACTACATGTTTTCCCCCCCTATAAATCATGTTGGAATGGATTTCTATGTACCACTTTTAATAAAATATAAAAATCAGAGAAAAAGTAATTTGTACGGAGTGTATATAGCAATATTTGTTTGTTTTGTCACCGTGGCAATACATATGGAGTTAGTTTCCTACCTTACTTCTGAAATGAAGTATTTCCAAATTATGTATTTTGCCCATTGAAAAAGAAAATTGATTGGAATTATTTGATATTTCATACCATTTATCTATTGTGTGTTTATAATGTTTTTTTATGTTTGTTGTACTTTGAATATTGTAAATTTTTTGAAATCTACATTTCAAGGCCAGGCGGAAATGTTAAGGCCGCCTTCGTCTATACGTCATTACGTATCCTATTGGCGATCGCCAAGGCATCCGCCGTTTGTTTTCAGAGCCAATATTTGGCGAGAAACCTCAGTTGTGTATTAGTGCTGCGAGACAAGCGGACTTTCGGTCCCATCAACAATAATGTTTTTTAAGTTTCAGTTACAGTCCACTGCGATTATTGTTTCGTTTAGCCTCCCCATTATTAGCCATTGTATGTAACAAATATATTTAAGTCGATTTCCCACATCAATATTTTAAAAATAATCTTTTATAAAGTTCTCTTCTGAAAATAAAAATTCGTGTCTTTGGAAAGAAGACTGCGTTTGCTGTTTTAAAATTTTTAGGTATGATTTTTCAAACATTCTCCTTTTCCTTTCCACGTGTTCCTTAATTGTGTATGATAAGTGTGTCGGATTGTTTCCAACCACAAATCCACATACTGGTTTTCCAAACATTGAACTGAAAATACATTTATTAGTGGTATAGCATCAAAACTAGCAATCCCCATGATCCTTTTTTCTTGTGGGGGGGGGGGGGGAAATTAGAAAGGACTCAATTTTCTGCATTTTTGGATATATTAATTTCAAATTGCCTTTATAAAAATTATAACATCATAGTTTATTACTGGGCCATATTCCAAAATAAAAATTTGTTTTTAAACTATTTGAGAAGTACTTTAGAAATGATCCTTAATCAGTTTTGGAAAAAATAACGTGAGGATTGTAAATTATCATCCCCCACCACTCATTTCACCTTTATGAAGCTATTTATTTTTATTTTTATACGTCCATAATAAAGTATTTTACGCAACTTTCTTTATTTTTTTTAACCTTCATAGTCGCAGTTTACCATATTACGCTGTAACAAAAAAGATAAAAAATTATCGACGTCTGAAGAGTGATTTGTCCGATTGTAATAAAATTTGGGATGGAAAGATTTTTCGACCGAACATGCAAATGATTAAATTTTGGTGTCCAACGAACGAATTGTACGAGTTCCAGCACATGAGAAGTTCGCATGCAGCAGTTGTGTAGAAGGAGAGATTTTCGATCCGATGCTCAAGATTTCTGTTGCATTTCGACTGAGAATATCGTAGGTCGACCGCAACAATGCTCGCTGACGGATTCGTGCTCACTACGAGTTCCCAGTTTGAAAGATTTCGTGTCATCCGATCGAAAGAATCTGGTTGGGCAAATCGAAAGTTCGTTCTACATCTGTGTCGAAGCGATGCAGCGATTTGACGATGCTGGGAAGAGTGGTTCCAGAACAGCAGATTTCAGAATCAGGATGGTAACGGCTTATCTCTCCCTCCCGTGGAATAGGGTGGAACGAAAAAAAAAAGTTTCCTTACATAGAGATTTTCTATAACAAGAAAAAATTGGCCTTTTGAACTTAGAGTTTTTAACGTAAAATTTCAATGCTCTACTAAAATATTTTTAAGTGTCGCAAGAGGCTTAAATATGGTTATTTTAATGAAAAATTGATAATATTTTATATTTTAAATTACAGTAACCACCGCTTATAGTGATCAGTGGTTATAAGAATCAACCGTTTATAAGAATCAATATCGCGAAAACAAAAAGAAATGCATTATTTCCATGTTAAAATTTTCGCTTTAAAGAATCAATCCACCGGTTATAAGAATCAGTTTACACTCTTCGCTTTCCTTTCATTTTTCAAAAAAAGCCACTTAAACCCCAAAAAGGGACGAAGTTCTTTCTTTCTTTTATAAGAAAAATTGATAAGATGGGATGGAATATAGTCTTAAAATTTATTCCTTTCTTTGTTAGACATAACATAATAGTTTCCCCTTAAACAATTTAGCACAACACTGTCCTATTAGCTTGACCCGGGGGCATCTTTACCCGTCCGGGTCCGATTTCACTTTTCTGCACTGACAAACAAAAATTGGGGCCCTTTTTTTCCCACCTCCCACATTCTGGTTGCGGCTTCCTGGACCCTGAAACACATAAATCTTCGTCGAAGTGTCCACTATCACTTAGGCAAACGTGACATTAGTAGATTCAGCACGTTATCAAACCGTGAAACGTAAGCTAGAAATTGAATCTTCGTCTGCGACTATTAGTATTGAAAGAGTATTGAAACAGCCTCCTGAAAACTTCATTTCGTCAAACTACCATAGAAAACTTTTTCTTGCTCCCTTCCTGTAGTTGAAATGTTAAAACTGTTAAGCTGGTATGTTGTAACAAATATTGGATTTTTTTCTTCTCTTACTATAATCATGTGTATCTACTTATTGGTTTAGAAATGAAGTTGTATTTTTAAAATTATAAAAAATGATTTTAATAAAAGATAATTAACGTAAATTAAAAAGTATTTTATGGTAAATTATCTAATATATGTGTATATAGGTGTGTATGCCAGTCCAAAAACCTAAATTTCGGCTAAAAGAATCAACCGCTTATAAGAATCAAAAACAGTAATAACAAACGTGATTCTTATAAGCGGAAATCACTTTTATAGTACATTGTAAATGAATATTTTTATTTTGTAATCAAAATATTCAGAGTATAATATTTTTACAGAAAAGTTATACATTCTAAGTATTGCGAATTTTTAGATACCATTATACAAGAACTGATTTTGTAGAATTTCGCGAAATTCGTAGCATTTGCATGTTACTGTTGTTACCTATTCGATCACGACCCACTTCCCCACACCATGTTACTTACGAAAGCAAATTTTCAGAAATCGTGCCAAGAATTTCATTGGTATTGAAAATCAACGCCAAATATACTTAAGGGTTTTTGTTCTTCAGAAAAATATAAGACCAAATAAATGATTTATTTTCAGGTGGGGATTTTTGTATTTTCCTTCATAAATAGAAACTATGAAAAAATATGCGTCATTTTAACTTAAATTTAACACACACGTCTAATACGTAGATTGTTTTCGGTCGACGCGACGGGAACGAAGACAAAATCAAGAATGCCGATTCCGAAGTGCACACATACACGACTTCCGATCGCTTTGTTTTCTCCGCGCGTTAAGCCCACGTGAAAAATTAAAGAAAACATATGGCATGCGTATGATTACATTCAGAAGTTGATATCTTCCACGCCAGACCGCTGCAAGGCTGTCATCACAGCTCGCGGAGGATCTTCTAAGTATTGAATTGATCCTCATGCGTGTATACACACCGAAGTACGTGTAATATGACTGCAGTTATGTGGAATTAAACATTAACTACAAAATTTTTGTATCAATTACTTTGTTCTATGTTTTGTTAAATATTGTACTTTTCGCTACTTTTCCTTTTCCTGAGTAATTAAATGTAAATAATTTATGGATCCTAACAAAATTTGATTAATATTAACCCTACAACATTATTTTAACTTAACAATATGACCTGTGCATAAAACATATACATGAAAAACATTATTTGAACACTTTTCCACTTTTACGCAGGTGATGTAGTTTTTTTGTTTTTTGTCCGCCACTATATATATATATATATATATATATATATATATATATTATTTCTAGAAGGTGATTTTTTTCTGACGATCCCTTTTCCTTCGTTCATACTTAACCAAATGAGGTTCATACTAACCATAAATGAGGTAAAATTTTAAAGATTAAGATCTCCGCTTCTGACGAAATTTTAATTTAGAATTCCACATTGTATTCTTCGCATAAAAAATGAAGTATAAGCGTTATAAATATTTTTTCTTCCCCTGGATGGAGCTGGTTCTTTTTCTCATTATCGTGCGCACACTGAAATTTTTAATTTTGAAATCGTCTTCTTTTATCATCATTCTGGGAATTAATAAGTTTCTTTCTTAGCAACATCCGCGTAGGTGTACAGTATTCTTTGTGCATGGAAAAACAATCTGTTTAGACCAAAATCTATTTTCTTTCCCCCTGAAGCACATTTTATGAGTGATATTTTTCTTTAGTACGTCTTTTTAGAGTTTATTTTTATTTATTCAATTCTATGTACCCAACTGAATTGCACATGACAAAATTCTACCGAGCTATCAAGGGAAAGCTTCTAATTTGTCTCATAATTAATGGATAAGCAAAATAAATCTTACCATGTAGATGTGCAAGTCGAAGAAAAAAAATGAGATGGGAACAACTGTTGGTGCGTGGTGGAATGGCAAATTTCTTTTGGAAACTCTAGGGGAAAATGTGCCCGAGACATGTGAAGATTTGCTTTGTTGCTAGATGGTAAGCAAGCTCTCACTTATTTACTTTTATCTCTTGAACACTAACCCTTAAATGTGAAAAACATACCATCCTCATCATCATATTTATATATTATTTCCAGAAGGTGATTTTTGGTGACGATCCCTTTATCTCCCTTCATTCTTAACCAAAATCGGTAAATGAGGTACCATTTAAAAGATTAAGTTCTCCGATTCTGACGAATTTTTAATTTAGATTGACACATTGAATTGTTTGTTTAAATATCGAAGTTAAAAACTGACTTTCGGTCCGAGACTTCTTTCTCCGGATGCATCGATACCGCAAGGTCAAATAGTGTGTACAAAGAAGTTTTGTAACGTAAATATCACATTTTCCTCCAGTTTGTGTCATACTTAAGTTTTAATATTGTCTACAAATATGTTTTGACATGTACATATCTCATGTTCCCCTATTTTGTGTTATGATTCACCTCCAATATTGTGGCCAAAGGCGTTTTGTAATCAATTTTGTATGATCCTTACGCACCATTGCTATTTGACAAATAAAGAACGGCTACAAATGAACCGGTTCTTTTTTCATCCTACTACAAAAGAACAACCTCGCTATAAAATGAATCGTATTTTATTCGCATGCGAAATTTTCGTACGGGCCACTTAGTGTGTATATATACCGGGTGGCCATAATTAAACTGACAGTGCTCACAGTGTTCTGTAGCGCGATCTATTTGCGAGAATGACGCCACATTTTGTAGGAAGATTAAACAAGACGGGGGACGAAGGATTCCGCGAAAAAATAAATTAGTTCCAAAAGTCACCGCTAGGGGAATATTTGGCGCTGTGTAATAGAAAATAGAGTGTTAACAAATGCAAATTAATACGGAATAAAATTACCTTTTATTATGCACATTTTCTTATTTAGTTCAAGTGCAATATGGCAACACTTTTAAAAAAGCGTAAAATCTACATAAACACCGATAAAGTCTCGTGATCTGCAATATCACGTACGCTGAGTAGAAGAAGAAGTTCTTTATTCAAATTTCACGTTACGTCCATTGTCACAGTGCCAGCTGCTTGGGTTTTAAAAGGCAATGTGTTACGTTTCGAATCAATTGGATTGAAAGTTTATGTGCAATGTCTCCTTTTTTAGTCGAGCGTGCGTTACTGGTCAAATTCTTTTACCTCAACCAGTGCAACGCGTCAGACGCTCTTCGTGCTTTTAGAACGCACAAAAAAATGCGTAAAGGTAACGGTCCTGTGTCAGTTAATGGGCTAAAAGCAATGGTTGCGACGTTTGAGAAAACAGGTTCTCTGAAGGTTCAGTCAGGCAGAGGACGAAAACCTGTACCACAGGATACAATCGAAGCAGATGCCACGGCGATTGTCGACAGAGGACCAGACAATATTGCTGCCACCTCTAGCGCTCGTGGATTAGCTCGGAATATGGATATGCCTTACAGTACGGTATGGAAAATCTTACGAAAGATTATCAACTTCTATCCGTACAAGATCAGCCGTGTACAGGAGTTACTGTACCCCGACCATTATAAGCGATTGACTTTTGCTCTCACCTTTCTTGTCAGAATGGAGGTGGATGATTCTTAGCCGTGAAAAATCTTATGGGGAGACGAGGCCCACTTTTACCTGCATGGAACTGTGAATACCCAGAACTGCCGAATTTGGAATGGCAAATCACCACATGCAGTCACAGAAATTCCCTTACATTCACCAAAGGTAACTGTTTGGTGTGGGTTCACAGCGGAATTTATCGTAGGTCCATTCTTCTATGAGAACATTACCCCGACAGGACCGGAAACCTGTTCTGTTACCGGAGAGAAATATCGCCACATGTTGAACAGCTTTGTCATTCCGGCACTTCAGCAAAGACAATGCCTGGGGGAAATCATTTTCATGCAAGATGAAGCCCCTCCACACGTTTCTGTATGGGTGCAACAGCTACTACGACAGAAATTCACAACAGAAAGAGTCATTAGCCGCTACTTTCCAACTGCATGGCCACCTCGGTCGCCTGATCTTACCCCATGCGACTTCTGGCTATGGGGTTACCTTAAGTCCAAGGTCTATCAAGGAGTGGTCCAGGACCTGGCTACGTTGAAGGATAACATATCACGGACTGTACGGGAGATTCCTGCAGATATGTTACTTTCTGCTGTTGTGCATATTGTGCACAGAATGCAATATGTGGTCCACAACAACGGCAGCCACATTGAACCTCATTTGAATGCAAAACAAAAGGTAATTTCCGTATTGATTTGCATTTGTTAACACTCTATTTTCTATTACACAGCGCCAAATATTCCCCTAGCGGTGACTTTTGGAACTAATTTATTTTTTCGCGGAATCTTTCGTCCCCCGTCTTGTTTAATCTTCCTACAAAATGTGGCGTCATTCTCGCAAATAGATCGCGCTACAGAACACTGTGAGCACTGTCAGTTTAATTATGGCCACCCGGTATATATATATATATATATATATATATATATATATATATATATATACAGAGTGGTACCTCCATTAAAGGACACTACCGAATAGCTGACACCTCTAATGAACGGACATTTTTACAAGTCTCAGTCCTTTTATATAGCACAAGCTATGTTATTCTCTCTGGATACGGACCGGTATTTCCGAAAAACTTTCAATTATTTTGGCAAACATTTCAAAATTATTCTAACAAGTAAGCTAAAAATATACACTATCTAGCCAAAAGTGTCCGGACGCACAGTGCTACGGACTCGGACAGTCCTGAGGCATATATTAATATGATGTTGGTCCTCCTTTTGCATCGATGACAGCCTACACACGTCTGGGGAGACTTTCCGCCAGTTTTTGATAGGTAACCATAGGAATTGACTTCCAGGCGACCATTACAGCCGAAGTGAGTGCCGGCAGTGAGGATGGACGATTTGGTTGCCTACGTAATCTGCGTTCTAATTCGTCCCAAACGTGTTCAATATGATTTAGATCGGGGCTCTGAGAAGGCCAGTTTTTGAACACCCATTTCGTCAAACCATGCCTGCGCAAGTCTCGATGTATGAATGGAGAGAAATGGGCCTTCCCCGAAATATTGCCACAGAATTGGGAGAGCAGCAATGTCAAGAATGTCCACATACATCTCAGAGTTCATGTTTCCAACTACAGGAACTAAGGATCCCAGGCCAAACCGTGGAAAAAAAACCCCACACCATGATACTGCCACCACCAAACTTAACAGTCGGTACAATGCAGTCACGTAAGAAGAGCTCGCCGGGCATCCGCCAAACCCAGACGCGTCCGTCGGACTGCCAGATTGTAAAGCGAGATTCATCACTCCAAAGAACATTTTTCCACACGTCCACAGTCCAACGACGGTGAGGTTTGCACCATTGCGATCGACGCTTCGCATTCTGGGGAGTGATGTTCGGCTTGTGAGCGGCTGAACGACCCTGGAATCCCAGGTTTTTTAACTCTCGACGAACAGTCCTGCTGCTAGGACTAACAACTGGCGAACTTTGGAACTAATGAGTGATTTAAATCAACGAGGACTTGCGATTTTGTTTCACTATTCTTTTAAGAGTTCTACGACTGCGTTCACTAATTTTTTTCGGCCTGCCACTTGGACCCTCAGCACCGAAAACCAGCGCGCTGTACCACTGGGCCGCCACAAGCCCCATATATATATATATATATATATATATATATATATATATATATATATATATATATATATATATATATATATATATATGTATATATATGTATATGTATATATATATATATATATATATATATATATATATATATATATATATATATATATATATACATATATATATATATATATATATATACATACATATATATATATATATATACATATATATATATATATAACATATATATATAACATACATATATATATATACATACATATATATATATATATATATATATATATATATATATATATATATATATATATATATATATATAGTATATATATATATATATACAGTGCTAGATTTCTAGAAATAGAGGTGCCGGAACGGTAACCTTCCGGTGTGTGTGTGTGTGCGGGGGAGGGGGGATATTCCAAATTATTGGCCTGAAAAAAAGAAATCGTTGGTTATACAAAAACTTGAACATTTTATTTAATTCCAAATTTTATTTTGCAAGACAAGTACAAAAAATGTTGATGATTTTAAATACCTTGGCACTATAATTAATGACAAAAATAAACTAAGAACAGAAATTGATAACAGAATCAAAATGGCTAATAAATGCTTCTTTGGGCTTCCCTTGTATAAATGTTTAAAACGTGTATAAATGTTTTTAACTATCGTAATTTTTTTTTCCTAAAGAGAGGTACCGGAACGCCGGTCCGGCGCGTTCGGCCTCAAATCTAGCCCTGTATATATATATATATATATATATATATATATATATATATATATATATGTGTGTGTGTGTGTGTGTGTGTGTATTCCTAATTATCAAAACAGCAACGACGAAATAGACGCAGCAGAAAAGCATAAATGAATGCAATACATCTAGTACCAGATATTCTTGCCATATATTTATCTATCTATGTACACGTCGTATTGGAAAAACCGTTTTGCGTTTACGTGCAAGGTGTAGAAAAGTAATCTCGCATTTTGGAAATGAACCTCTTCGTTTCCTTCGAATGTCGTCGAATTTTTTATAAAACGTCGCAACCAGTTTCACGTATTGCGATTTCCATCCGTTTTTCCCAATTTTCGACTGGAACGTGTGACGCCCGAGAGTTCTTTGATGTTTTAATTGTTACTTCCCGGCAAGTTTACCGTATACATTTAAAGATGGGTGTCGATCTGTTTTATTCGGGTGACAGTTTACAGCGCTGCCCACTAGATGGCAGCAGCAGGCAGCTAGACGCGTTTCACCGCAAAACTGGAGTGTACGCGGCGAAAATGAATATGTCTCTGCGACGACAGCTAAAAACCGAAGGATGAAAGATTCACAGAGACATAGGACTTTTGAGAAGTTCTAAAAGCGACGCAGACGGAAGCGAATGTATATATATATATTTTTTTTAAACTGCCGAATTCGCGAAAGATGAATGGAATGCGAACTGAAAAATTGGGGCGTCGACCGTTCTTCGAGTCAATGAAACGTGCGCAAAACATAATGTCGAGTACGGCAGATGGTCTCCAACGGATTGAGACATCATAATCCTATCACATTGTCCCCTGAGACGAAATTTGAATTCATTGATATTTTTGAACGAGTGTAAAGATAAATAAATAAACCGCAGACGACGTTACCGGGAAAACTGATTTCAGAGTCGAAAACCACGGAACTAGGTGAAAGAAGCAGATGCATTTTCGAACGGGAAGCGAAAAAAAAATTTTTTTTTCCAAGGATAGTATTAAATGTCTTATCATTTTAAACTGCTCGACTGTCAGTGTAGTATTCTTTGGAATTTCGAAGCCGTCGTACGTCAGGTTCTATTTCTTTTGCCAGAAAAATAAAATCTCGAATACGAATGCCTAGAGGGCTTCACTTCGGCTGTCGTCGGAGAGTCGTACGAAAGTAGTAGATTCGACCGAATTCTAGAAATGTTCGGTGCTGCGAGGCGAAATGGTCGCGGAAGTGCGTCGGATAAAATATAGGAAGCCCTTTCAAACTTGGAGGAAGAGAAACTCACGAAAATGTTTCAGTGATAGAAAGCACGTTTAAAACCCACGTCAGTCTAAAAACGAAACCATTCAGTTAAATTAAAATTGTAAGTGGAAGTCGGATGCATAATATATGCAGGCGTGTATTACATTTCATGCCGTATACTTTTTACAAAATTGCATATTCGAATGATTCCGAGGTTGTCCTTTTATAAATTAATTTCGATACCGAGTGTTTATGCACTTCTCGACGGTTGTTACCGTCGGAGTTTTATTCCTGTAAATTTAATCCCTTTCGCTAGATGACGTAGAATCGGTGCGTAGAGGATGTATACCATTTTAAATTTTTAACCAATTTGTAGTTTTTTTCCCCATATTCGAAAATTGAAACTGTATATGAAATTTACGAACACACGTGAGTACTGTGAAAAAATAATAAAAAACAGATGAATGAAAAAAATTAAAAATTGGCGTGGAATGTACAGTTTTCGTCCGGATTGGGAATGAAAATGGTGGCGCCATCTCGTAGGCAGATCGGAACTACTCTGGTTAGCGCGATTTTAATATAAACAGCCGATTGGTATATATTTGTTATGAGCGTTTATGAGTTAAAATCATGAAAGAAGCAAGTTGAATTTTTCGACCGCAGTCGATGCATTACATTTAAAAATGAATGTGTCTAGGGCGGAACAAACATTCGATGGTACACGTGTAGCATTTTCGAGATCCCAAAATCGAGATAAAGCGAAAGTATACACAAGAAATAGAAGAGAAATTGTAGATATTTCAAAAATAGAAATATTTTCAAAAAATAAAGAGAAAGTTTTTTTTTTCTTTAACAATATCGAAAAGAATATTTCATAATGTTTCAATTTTTTGGGTTCGATAGTGTAAAGAGACAGAAAGCATATTGAACCCGTCTGCCACAAGTCTAGCGATAATTAACAGGCGTTTTCATTGTTGCTTTTTAGGCGGTTCTTAGCCCAAGGACGATTAAAAACCAATTTTTCCCATCCAATGTGGTACGACCTTGCCGTGGTGGATGGGCTTTCCACTAACAGTGCCACAACTGTTGGTTGAATTGGAAGTCATTTTTTCCGTCAAACGACCCAAACATGCATGCATATTGAACACTACAGTTGATTTACAGTGTAACTCATGCCAAAGCCGTCGTATTTCGATTCAAAATGTAA
The DNA here is from genome assembly GCA_907164885.2 of Dolomedes plantarius. NCBI lineage: Eukaryota > Metazoa > Arthropoda > Arachnida > Araneae > Dolomedidae > Dolomedes > Dolomedes plantarius. The sequence continues at coordinate 116,626,500 of OU015503.1, read as the reverse complement.
CTTGTAGCCGAATCAACTTTCGTAATGCTGCTTACATTGCCATCTTTTGATACATTTTGGAACTTTTTTTATTATGCCAAATCGTTTCCCCCTTCTTCCAGTATATTCAGTTCAAATTTAGAATAGAATTTTTCTTGATTTGCCATACGTGAAACGAAATATCTTAAGTTCCTTGAAAGATATCTATCTGAAACTTTATACATCGTTTTTTTTCTCTATATTTTCATTATATTGCGTCCAGGATATTTAATTTTTGATAAAAATTTTGAAAATATTGCCACCGGGACAATAGTTTCTCTAAAAAATGTTTTCTTTTCGTCCTTTCAGGTGATCTAGAATTTTTTTTTCTGAAGACAATTTTTATAATCTGTCCTACTGTTGAAAATGGAAAACATTAAGCAAATACATTTATTGGTTAGCATACGTATATAAAATACCATGAACACTATTCTGCTATTTTATTCATTTTAGAAATTTTGTCCAGCAAAGTAAATTAATTGTATTTTAAACATAGTACACCCAATCTTTCCCTCGAATAATTCAAATTTAAAACTATTGTTTGTGTATGTTTAAAGCAGTGTGGTTCAACCTTTAGCTACCCGAGGGCCAATCAAACTTTAGTATAGAAATGTGAGGGCCAGAGACATTCCAGAAGGAAAACGAATTACATAATATATTCAAAAGTTTTTATTTAAATTTATATTAAAAGTAGTTTAATATACTAGTTTAAGATGCCACTTCATTTTGCAGTCGAGAAATCAATGTGATGATTAGTACTGCTTTCCTGATACAAGTTTATCAATGTCCACTGTAAGTTCAGTAAGGCAGTCTCAGGCTCGATTCCAGTGAAGCATTTTCATTTCTCGTTTTTGATTTAATTTGTTTGAGAGCAGAAAAAGCATTTCGCACATGTACGTACTGCCAAACCGCGATAACATTTGCAGAGAGAATTTAACCTTTCTAGGAAACCGTTCTTTAGGAATCAGCTTTCCAGAATTTTAAAGTGCAAAAAAATTTTTTTTGCAATCTCAATATTTTTTTTTAGTCAAAAAAAAAATTTTGGAATTGAAAAAAAAATTTTTTTTGCAATTTGGAAAATTTTTTTTGCCATTTTAAAATTTTTTTTGCAATTTCAAAAAAAAAATAATTTTAGAAATTTCAAAAATGACTTTTTTTCCAATTAAAAAAATTTTTTTTTCAGTTTCAAAATTTTTTTTCGAAATTGCAAAAAATTTTTTTTGAAATTGCTACAAAATTTTTTTTTTGAAATTGCAAAAAAATTTCTTTTTTCAAATTGCAAAAATTTTTATTTCAATTTCAAAAAAAAATTTTGCAATTTCGAAAAAAAATTGTTTGAAACTGCAAAAAAAAATTTTTGAAATTGGAAAAAAAATCTTCTTTGAAATTGCAAAAAAAAATTGTTTTCAAATTGTAAAAAAAAATTTTGGAAACAATTTTTTTGTGAAATTGCAAAAAAAATTTTTTTTGAAATTGCAAAAATTTTTTTTTGAAATTTAAAAATTTCTCTTTGAAATTGCGAAAACGACATACAACGCACTGACATAAAGCGCACAGACCAAACCGCTGGACCTAAAGGGCTGAAATTTTGCATGGTGATTCTTCTTATAGTGTAGGTGTGAACGAAGAAAGAGATTTGGAAAATGATTCATAGATTTTTAAAAATTAAATTTTTAAACTGTTTTTGTAACTTTTTTTAAGATTGCATTTAAAAGAATACTTTGACGGTTGTAAGATTTATATCACGAGAAAGATCAAAAAATTTTCTTTAAAATGAAATCGTTTTCGAATCTTTACCTCCATTTTCTGATTTTTGGTGAATTTTTAAAGATTAAATTTTAGAATTTAATTATGGAGATTACTGCTTTAGAAATCAGATGTCCATGGCGTGAAAAATTATTTTTGGTAAAACTGTTTGGGTAAATAAATAAATGAGCTGGGATTTTTCTAGCGTATGCATGGCCAGGCAACATTTTTTTTATTATTGACGTAGTTGCATACATCAAATTTTATATTTATTTTTACCCACTTCCAGTCATTATGTACCCAATGCAGTCTAAGTATGACATAAAAAGATAGAATCCACCAAGCCTCACAATACAACCTGATAACAATGGATCGGATGTTGCTGCAACTTTATCTCGAGCTTTGCTATGCAGAGGTTTGATAAACGTGAGTGTGCAAGAGTTTTGGGGCACATGCGCGGGTCAGCCCCCCATCGCGATGGGGAGGCAATTATCTTTGTTCGTGTTAGACTTATAAAAAAATGTAAATAATATTTTTGTTCATAATTTAATGCTCTTCAATTTTTGCATTCAATTTTTTTTACATAAAATCAATATTTCTGAAGTTACTTGCAAAAAACAAAAAAATTGTACGCATTTGACAAGATGGCGGCGAAAGCTCAAGTCTGATCGGTGGGGAATTTTAGTATGCTGAACAGTATGCCCAAACAAACATCTCGACCAATTTTCAAAACTGTCATATTTTGTTTAGCCATAAAACCTATTCTGACTGGGCTATATTTAATAGTCTGTATTTAGTTTTTATGGAATCGATGAACACGATGTTTGTAACTGAAAAATTATCCGACAAAAATTGTGTCCATCCATTTAGCATCTGACATGACCAACATTTCAGATGTGTCGCTTAGTAATCCGGTTTAATGATCTGAATGGAAGCAACGGACACACGATGTTTGGAATTGAAAAATTATCTGACAGAAATCGTGCCCTTCAGCGACATTAAAAATAACACATGTTTATAATCGAGTAAAGCAAATATCTCCCGATCATGCAACCGGTGTTGCCGTGCAGGAAGACGGAGCAAGGAAAGACACACACACCAAAAGTCCTTAGAAATTTTTTATTACAAAATTAATATGAAAACTTCTTCATATAAATGACTTTTAGGAGGATAAACTGTACATATGGTGCGATACACTACTGGACTGTACAAAAAGATCTATGCCAACAAGGTATTGTTTACTTCAGTTATTCTCCAATAGTTTGAGGTCGAAACAGAAAACGTAAAACTTTTAGGAATACTCGCACGTCTTTTTTTCTCTTTTAAAAATTCTATGCCACGTTTTCCTCTTGTTGCTTGCTCTTTTGCACTTAGTATTTATTTATAAAAACGACATTTTGCTACATCGCTAGTCGTGGAGGGAGGAAATGACCGACAGATCAACGAGTTGTTTGACCACAAGCTAAACAGACCGAGTTTATGGGGTTCTTTTGGCACGAGGTGCTTTCGAATTCGGTCGAGTTTGGCACATTTCACTCATTCTTTATTGCTTTCGATAAGTAAAGCTCTATTCCTGCTTTTAAGGAAACGATAGGGTGCATTACGCCTTCAGATGTGACATTTCATCAAGTTTGACAATCTTCCGCACATAATTGCTAACCAGAGGTAAAATGGATCCGACCTCCTTTACCCAGAGGTTACAGTGATGGAGTATAGAGTTTTCGAATTTGGCAACATTTCATTGGAATTGAAAAGCGTAATGTTATGGAAGAAAAATCGTGGTTTCACTTTGAGCACAATCAGTTTACACCTGCAGGCTTGTAAAAAATAGATTTGAAATGTAACTTATGACACTGCTATAAAACACTCTGTTTTCAATGATTTTTATATGTTACAATTGATGTATTTTCGACAACCGGTAAATGTATTTTAAACCTAACATATGAATTTATGTTTGAAATCATGTCACTTCCGCAATCTCTGAAAAAAACCCTCTTTCACTCGTTTTATTTCAAATTAAGTGAATTTTTATCAGCCATCTGCATGTTCGCCCAGCACACAGAAAAATTGGCCACTAATCTTCTGATACAACCCCTTTCGATTTCGAACTTTAAATGTTCGAACCATTAATAGACAAAACGGAGCACTGTGGAAGTCGCATACCTCGAAAGCAGTGGTTCGTGACCTTTTGTTGATCAGGGACCACTTATATATATATATATATATATATATATATATATATATATATATATATATATATATATATATATATATATATATGAAGGCTTTATTCGAATAGTGGTCCAACTCCACTTTCTAAAAAAAATGGAATTAGCCTCACTTTCGTGTTCATACAAGTCATTTCTCTCTTATTTTTAAACTGGTATACCTCCAGCTTATTTATGTTGCCAACAGAGGGCATTACAAATCAATCTTCAGCAGTCATTTCTCAGCACTCATTAGACTTTAAGGCTCTGTATCTCAAAATGAACGAGGATGGATTTGGACCACTCTTCAAATAAGGCCTTCATATATAAACCACTGTTCCATAGGGTTTTAGTTTACAGATCCTCCCGTCTACAAAGCAGAAAGCCTCGTCTTTGTTTTTAGTTACTGGCATAATGGCATTTTTTAACAACTGATTTGTTTTCAAAGTACGTTTTCTTTAATTCTTTTGGAGGAAAGAACCACTTATGTTTGATCTGTACAGGATATTGATTTAAATATGTCATCCTTTTTTTATGTTTAAAAACCTTGTGTAACGCGCTGCTGTTACGTTTCTATATCCACGCTTTACTACCAGACAAAAAATTGAGTTTTATGCTGTTCGTCATTTTGCATATTATGTTAAACTTCCTCTGTATTTATAGCCTGTTTCGTGTGCAAGGGAATGAACGTAGATATTAGCCTAAAAACAATTCGTTTTATTATTCTCTTTTAAAAAACTATGTATATACGAGGGATTAGTTTTGGAAATTTCTCTGCTTCATATCACCTGAGATGCTAAACAACCACCTAATCTAAACGTTTCGGCATCAAAATTATTGAACGATTAACTTATTAATTTTTCTTTTAATACTTATTAAATTTTGCATTGTTAAGAAAAGAAAAATTTGGCAACGATTAACTCAGATTAACACGTTTTGGCACATGGATCAAGACTCTTTTCTGTAAACACCAGAATATAAATACAACAGATTCCTATTACTAAAATATGATGCAATCAAACTTCCGAGGAAGCAGCTGATTTGCAACGTTTCGATACAAGCTTTTGTTTTTACTTTTTATTAAAAAAAAATAATAGAAAAAAAACTGCAGACGATTCGAAATAAATGGAACTCGCAACCTCTGTCTGTCGTCTCCTCCCTCCACTGCCACCAACACTAAAGAAATTCAGTCTCTTACGACATATAGTGAATTTAAATAAACTATATATGAAGATCAGGAATATATAAACTATACAATACAGTAAATATTTAAATAGCTGGCAACAACGCGCTAGTTTTTAGGCTACTACAAAGGTTTAAACCTATAACATGAATAAATGCATTATTTCTTGCTGAAAAATTGTAGTAGGTTATGCATCACTGTCCATTAGTTTTTTTCACCATCCAAACGCCCTTCTGCCACCACGAATTATTTCAGCCAAACGGTTCTCGTTCCTCGCCACGCTTACAGAGATTCGTCAAATGGTTGACGTCAGCAACTGAAACACGAGATGACACACAAAAGAAAAATATGTACTGGGCTAAAAGGTGACGGTTTTCACCACAAATCTCTCTGGATTTGATAATCATTTCCGTCAAGATACAACCAACCAATGATACGTTATGTGAATTCGTCGCTCGAATTTCTAACTGCCGATTGTTTAATCCTTTCAGGCGCAACCACCGCTTACACGGTGCAGATTTTTTCCCGATTGTTTTTAACCTAAAGAATCTTGAAATTTTTTTCCAATTAAAGGCTGCAAAATGTTTTTACTTCAGTAAACTGATAACAGATGGCAGTACTAGCCATTTTTCTGCTCATTTAACTGGAATACATTGAATGCAAATGAAAAAAAGACTAGATTTAGGCGTTTGCACTGTGCAAACGGTGCAAACCCTTAAAGGGTTTTAAGCGTAAGGTAAAATACAGGGGGGAAAATGGATGTTTTACCATTAAGCGAATTTAGGGCTGCTGTGTACTAACTCTACTGGATTCACTCACCTCCATGTTAATCTATGGAGAAAATGTGGCCGAGGATTCCCGACTTTGATGAAAAAAATTTTTTTTGTAAAAATTGTACTCCAGAATACAGAAAAAAAATATTTCAGGTAGTCTCTTCTAACGAAACTACGTAGGATACTATTAACGCATGATAACTTATCGTTTGCTTACCACTTTTTTTTTCTTTTTTCCATGTTTTTGTTAACTCGCTTTCTTGTTTGTTTGTTTGTGTGTTTGTCCAGTACAAATCTTGCAATCGATTTTTAACTTCCCGACATTTGAAACTTTTAGAATAGCCCAGAACACGATGGCAATGCATTCTTTTAATACTTTTAGCCATCTTTAAGCAAACCTTAATTCATTTTCAGTTAATTTTGTTTTGTAGAATGGTGCAGCCATCTATCGGCAGGGACGGGAACGAAAAGTTAAGCGCAAGTTAACTTCCAATTCTCGAGCTAAACGATCGATTGCGCATTTGATACTTCTTTAATACGCATTTGGTCATTTTCTTTCAAGTTGATGAGATAATTCCTCAAAAAAAATTTTAAAAATTATTTATTAATATATAGAATTGTCAAGTTTATATGATTCAACAGAAAATTTAAAAACATGGTATATAAAAAGTTCTTTTATCTTTTAATTATATTGTATGATTATGGCACTGTCAACAGAAGACACATTTTCTCCATGGGTTAACACTGAGGTAAGCGAATCCAATAGGGTTTGTCACAACAGAATTATCGAGGCAAAACGTGTGTTGATTACTATTAGCGTACATGACTTTTCCTTACATATCTGAAACTTGGTTTCTAACGGACCATTTTCGAGGCAAGTTTAGGAATTTCCTGGACTGCAAGATATCCAGGGAATCATTTTTGCGGCTTAATTATTCTTGTCATTTAGCATGTAGAACATCGCAAAACGCAATATGCCAAGTGGTTCACATTTTTCGATGACCTCTTAAGATTGAGTTAACGGATAGAGAAATAATTTTCACAGTTAAACTTTCATCTTATTTACAATTTCTAGACGAAATCTATGATCATATTTTAGAAAGTTTATGTTGCTTCATATATACAATCATGCATATTGAATATCTTAAATTTCTAAATATATTCCTGAATAATTGTAAAGAAATGTTATATGAATGACATTTAGAAAGTGAGAGGTAAATTTTGGTTAATGTTTTATCCGTTGCTAACTTTCCTGTAAATGGATTTTACGAGTTACTGAGTTTTATGTAAGAATTTGCAGTCGTACATACAATACGAGAAAAATAATCCTCAAACACGGTTGCATTAATAATCATGTAACCAAAAGGCATCTGTCGAGAAGATTTACGCTTAAATTTTACATATTTATTATTTTTATTAAATTAAAAAGTTTAATTATCATATCAAAGCCGATATATTAAAAAAATGCGGTATTTAAATTTGTAAAAAATTTCAGCGAAGCCTCGAGCGATGAATTCACATAGTACATTTATTTCTTATTAATATCACACACATATGGAGTTTATGAAATGCAAAGCTAGAAAACAATAACGAAATATTTTTTTCTCAATTATTACAGGCAAAAACGTAACAATTTCAACATCTATTTTAAGAGGAATTGCTAAATAAGAAAAATAATGATCAAGTTTTTTTCCCTTAACATATAGAGACAAGATAGCAATAAAACATTTGAAATATAACTTTTTTATGATTTTCAGTAATAAAGTTTCTAAATTGGAACAATTTCATTAATTATTTTTCATGTTTTAGTTAGTAATATAAAAACATACGAAAATACGAAGCATAATTGCATAAAACACCCGAGAAAAAGAGTAAAACAAAAAATTTAAAACTTAGTGTTTGAAACAATACAAGCAAAAACTCTATTATTCAGATAACTTTCTTTGATTTTTCGATGGATTTTGACCCCTTTTAATAACATTTTTTTTTTACATGTATTTAAGTGAAAATGTTTACAATCAGTAAAAGTAGACATTCACTTATGAATTTAATTTTTACGTATAATGATGGTTAATTTAGAGCGCTAAAAACTCAAACTAATGAACGAACCAATACAAAAAGGAAATGATTGTTTTGCCAAGTGATTTCTATTTTTACATTGAATACATATCCGGTGGTTGACGAACGAACGAAGCAAATCTGAGGATTTATTTTTAAAACACAATTTTAACGGGGTCCATTCCAGAGTTTTTGCACGTAAAAGTTTTGGTCTGTATATGGTGAGACCTTTATTAGATGTATGATGAAAAATGAATTTCTCACACCCATGCACGCACACTTAAGGATGCTAATTTGCCTGCGCTTCAGATAGGTTTCAAGCGAACGGAAAGTACCTTTACGGCAACACACTGATCACGCACCGCAAATAACTAGCAGAGTCTTTCAACCTGTACCTGTTGCTAAGTTATCAAAGGCTGAATCAAAATCCGAAAGTAGATGATATCTAGAGAAAGGCTTCATGACTTATTCTCAGAGCAAAGGAAAATCGACAAGTATGTAGGATCATACATTAAGTTTCGATAGAAATAATTTTTTTAAAAATGCAACTGAAAGGATAAAAACTAAGCTTTAAAACAATTTTTTTGTCCAGTATATACGCGGGAAGAAAATTCCGTTAAATATTTACGAATAATGAAATATTGTGAACCATGCACGAAATTAAAAAAGAATATCCTAGAACCACCACACACTTCAGATGAAAGCGAGACATCCTCTTCTAGGTGGAAGCGGACGACTTTATCTGAACAACGAGGGAGAAAGGTACGTTATGACGCATGCATAGCACGATCGTGATTCTTGCGAGTTTACCTTTCTCCCCTTTGAAACACGCAGTTCTTGGCATTGCGCCAAACTGCCTTCCGTCCGGTGGTAAATCTATACGTAAAAAGTAAAACTCCCGTGCTAATAATATTCACGGACCAATAAAATGCTAAACGAAATAGGCAGAAATAAAGCTAAGAAAGAATATCTCGGGAATTTTCTTTCGGGAAGGGTAATTTATTTCTTAAAATATCTTAAACTACTCTCTATTTTTGTATGACTAGGTTATATCCACTCGACAAGCTAAGTTTTATTTTACCAACTATCTGTACTCTTAAATGCGTAGCATAATAGTTGCGTTTCGTAAAGAAAATGTACCGGAAATATGCCAGTTCACTTATCAGGAATTTTATTATTTATTTAGAATTATCAATGCGAAGATTGTCTTTAGAGGGAGTTGTTCTATTATTTATGCAATGCAGTCATAATATCCATGCACGTTTACCTGGCATTGTTTTAAGGTTACGCCGCAGAAATTCGACCCCATGTTATTCTACGGGAATATTCCTCTGGGTATTTTTAGAATCACAAATTCCCAGTTCTGTATTTTTCTATCGTTTTGTAGACCTTTAAATAATTACCGTGTTTTTAATTTTTTTCTCTCGCACGGTACGCAATCATCGCTTTGTATCACTACAAATGAAAAAAAAAATATATATATTTCAGGTAGTCTCTTCTAACGAAACTACCGCGGGTTATTAACGTAGGATTACTTATCGTTGCTTACCTCTTTTTTTTTTGTACTTTTCTGTTTAACTGTTTACTGCTACTGGGTTTGGCGCGCTGCCAAAATTATAACTCGCGACGCAGGACATTTTTATTTCTCTCCAAGACGCCGTCATTGAGGAACGTAATCCTACGTTAAAAAGGTTTTTACATGAATTGAATTAAATTAAATCAAAAATCTGCATTAAGGACAACATTTTAAAAAAGCTTGAGGTAGCCTAGTGGCAGCACGTCGGTTTTCGGTGCTGAGGGTGCTCGGGTCGAATCCTCACAAACGCCATTCCATACCCCTGTGTCTAGGTCGTATAGGGGCACGTTAAATCCGTAGACCGGGAAGTCCGTGTATGAGGTCAGAGAGGGTGGGAGAGGATACGATCTTCCCAGATGTCACCCCTGGGGGTTGCTCGGTCAAAATTGAGGTGGCACCTGGCTAAATCGGACCCCTACCCTTGTGGTGGCATTATAAACGGGAGCCGCACCACTGAGCCCGCTAGCCTATATTGACCTGGTCTGGAATTACTTCCGGCCGGGGGAGAACCAGAATTCAGAAAGACACGATTGCTTATGCGGGATTAGAAGAATATCGAGAGAAAAATTCCCCATAGCTTAACATGGGATTTGTGGGTCCGCGATGTGAACTGGTGCACCGTCTAATTTATTTACTCAGAATGCTAAACAAACGACGAGAAGAAAGAAATTAAACAAATTATGATTCCAAAATTATTAAGCACAAGCATGACATACACAAATGTAGTTGAGTTCTTTCGAAAGAAAAGCACTAATTTCAAGCAGCACAAATTAGTTTTTGATAAAATACCGCGCATTCTTGCGCACAAACACACCAAACTCCCATTCATCCGTGCTAGTCAGACAGTCGAAAACATGTACAAAAATGAATTATACAGGGTTTTTTTTGTATATAATTTAATATCAGTAAGGTTTCGTTAAAATAATTTATAAACGCAGATATATTTCCAGATTTTTTCTGCACAAAATTGCGGCTAGTCGAGAGTTTAGTATGAGGGCTGCATATCTGGGGCCGAAACGAAACCTCTTGCTCTGTAGCAGGGGTGGCCAAAATAAGTACCGTTAAGAATCATTTGGAAATGGCTACATATTTTAAAGAGCTAACAGGTTGTATTTAATGCGAAAAAAATTAACGTTGTTTTTAATCACTCTCCAATTGTTTGATATATATATATATATATATATATATATATATATATATATATATATACACAATCGAACCGCCATGTATCGAACTTCCACATATCGAAATTTTCTATATATCGAACTCTTAGCAAATCTCCATGTTCATTACATAGAAAAATTGTTTCTATATATCGAAAAAATCTCTATATATCCAAATTTTTTCAAGACAAATTGGGAGATTTTATTCCACTATAGAATAAAAACTCCCAATTTTTGTCATTTGAAACAATACGTCGTGGACTTCAATTCGCCGAAAATATCCCTGATTAAGTTTTGAGTGGACTGAATAAATGCGAACATTTCTTTGAACTTTCCGCAAAACTGGCTGTTAAGCAAGATATTCGTAGTTTTTTTAAAAAAGAATGTAGCTGTGATCATTGTAACCACTGTCTGGATTATTGCTTTTTTTTAAAGGTATGTAGTACTCGATAAATCTTTCATGTTAATTCATTTTTTAGTTCTTATCTTTCATTTAATGGGATTCGCAGATAAATTAGAAATGGAGTTTCGTATTCGAAAATTATCTTTAATTTTTTATAGGAGAATTATGATAAAACTAACCTCAATTCTATATATCGAAATTTCTATATATCGAATTTTTTTTCCGGAAATTTGCTACTTCGATATATGGAGGTTCGACTATATATATACATTTATTATTTGATATGAAAAATATTAACGTTGTTTTATCCAATGTTTATATGACTCTCCATGTGTTGAAATAATTATTCCAACATGGAATAATGAATAACAAACATTAATTATAATATATTTCTGAATTCTTAAATAGTTTTAATATCTTTCATAATTTTTTTCTTTTAACTGTCCTGGTAAATGATTAAATTCTGGCACGTATCGAATGGTTGCAGATCGTAACCATGCAGAGAAATGTCGATGTGCCAACACTGAGCATTGTTTATTTATTTTTTTTTTACTATCCCAAATGTAGTCACTCGAGATGCCGCTAATATTAAATTACTCGAAAAATTGGTCGTTGAACCAGTTTGGCCAGCCCTGCTCTATAGTTTATAATTAGTGATAAGAAAAAGCAAAATATACAGTAAATATACAAATAAATAAATATATATAGATAAATCAACAGTTTGGTGGAAGAAAGCATAAATTGCCCATCGGAATGAAATTGAGGAGGGTTAAAAGACAAGTTTCTTCTGAAGTTATTTTAGTATATACATAACAGTAATTATTATTCAGCTTTTCTGCATCGATAATGGCACTGTGCGTCGACTGCTAAACCTCGACTTAGAGGTTAGACGACTGAAGATATTGAGGTTCTCTAGGCCTTCATTAATATGAAGTTTACTGAAAACTTATGCGGTTTTTAACCCATTGTTGATCAGTGCTGAGTTGACAATACCCGCGTTTTTTAGCACGAAAATGTTGAAGGCAATTTACGATAAAGTAAAGCCATATTGGCGAAATTTTGAACATTGATTTACAGTAAAATCTCTTTTATATGGATCAATCTGGACGGATAATCTGAATCAGATTTGTAGACATTATTTTGTTTTAGTGTTCACATTAGATAATAATTTTTAGCTATGATGGCAAGAACGTAACTACAAGTACGCCAAATATTCGCTTTTTAGTTTAATTCCTGCATAAATTGTACAATAATTTATGGTAATAAAATTATTTTTGCTGAATTTAAGAAAGCTTTACTAGACTTGCCACTTCTTTGTTAAGATATGATGTGAAAAGTTATTTTTTTATTTTTTAATGTCTTGTAAACAGTACTATGTCATTTTGTTAAAAAACCATAGTTTTTTTTTATCCTGATAAGCATTAAGTCTGCGTAAAGGATTTTGTTTTGCTTATTATCCATATTATCCCTATTGCCTACGGTCCCAGTTAGTCCGGATAAACGAGGTTTTACTGTACTTGAAAACTACGTTTGTTGTGATTTTCAGGCAAATTTGTATCATTTCAACTGTGAATCTCAGACAGAGAAAAACAGATTCTAGAAAATGAAAATGGCGTACTTTATTCCAAAATGTGAGTCGTTGTCGGCGATTCGTGTATGCGTTAAAATAAAAATAACTGCCGGTCAACAATGTGTTAAGGTTAGTACAGCGGAGTGTCTATATAACAAAGTTCTGTGTAACGGAACCTGGAGGAACTCGAGTTTGGACAGTATTAATGCCTCTGTTGCGCACAGATAAAAATCTGTTGTTTTCGATATCGAATCACTTGATCTTATTCCTTCAAGAAAGCATCCAGATCTCTTCTAATGTGTTTTTGTTTTTCATAACAATCCTGTCCAGAGTGAAGAAACGAATTTTCACTCTAGAGCAGGGATGGCGAACTTTTCCCTAACGAGTGTCAAAAGATGTCTTGAAACCGTAGAAATTAACACCGCGTGTCACTTAAATTTTTTTTTCGGCCTTTGAAGACTTTCGGATATTCAAAAAATTATACGATAGATGTTTAAAACAAAATCAAATTTAGCTTTTTATTGTGGTTTGTATAAAACTATCAATATCAGGAAGAAAATAAATACAGAATTAAAGAACTTAATGTGACACTTGTTGTTGTCTTTCGAACGATAATTTATTTATACGTGGTTCGATATTTGTAACTTTTAATCGCACGCACGCAGCGATTTCTATTCTTACTTTTAATAACATTCCTTGTCGAAAACAACTGTTGGCAAATTTAGGTCGATCTAAACATTGTCAAGGGAGCTGTTGCTAGGATTTTCATCGACATACGCGAATTAAGCAACGAGTTCCATTCAGTTAAAATAATATTTTCAGTGCTTGTCGTTGAAATATATTCGTCACAATTTTCCAGATCTTGTAATTTTTTCCTCTAAGTTTACGTTTAGTTCTGCAAATTTATTCCTCCGTACAACACTGTTTTGAAATTCAACCTTTTTCTTTTCTAAGTTATCAATTTGAAGCCAATCGAAAGAGGAAATTCAAATTTAAGTTTGTGCGGTGAAATGACAAAATGTAAAGTTTTCTCCATTTCGCTTAATTGGGAGAATCTTTCGCCAAATATTTCTTTTGCATTCGCTTATACTGAAGAATAGTTTTAAGACTTCTGTTTCGCAAAAAAAAAGGAAAAAATAAATTTCTAAAAATTATTTCTAGTATAAACTAGATTATAGATATCTAAGTCCGACGATTGAAAATCAAAATTTGAAAAGTTAAATTAAACTGATGCTAAAACATGATCGTCTCGCGCGTCGTCTAAAATTGCTTCACGGGTTCGCCACCCCTGCTCTAGACTTTAGCTAAGTGCATGGATGACGAAATGCGTGCACTTTATCACGAAGTTTCAGAAAGCAGCTTTCTTATGACTACAAATTTTTTTCCTGTAATTGATATGCAACAATTCATAGCCACATCAACGATGCATCGATATTTTCATTTACTATCTTGAGTATTTTTTTTTTAATTTGCGCATTTTACTAAATAAATTTCATTGCGGAAAATTTTTCATTTTATCACATAAACACTAATTTAGTTCTATTTCTTCTATCTTTTTCATTTAGATTTTATAAATTTATTTTAAACTTAGGTTTAGGGAGTTTCCTGTAAAATGAATTCAATTTTTTTAAAGTAGAAAAGATGATTATTCGTTAAATAGACACTGAACTGTATTTCCTTTAAGTCGACAATGGACCTTCAGATTGACAAAAATATGTTCCCCAAACGATTTTTTTTCTTTCAGAAAATGATTCTGCAACTCATCAGCTTTAAATTAATAAAACATTATGTTAATCCGATCGTTATTAATCGAGTTATAAGTATTTTTTCAAACGTAAACAATGGAAATGTTAGTCAAATTAAAAACTTTAAATGCTATTTTCTCAAATAGCATTTAAAACTTTAAATGCATCTTAAAGACTTTAAATGCTATTTTCTCAAAACAAGTTTTCATGTCGTTTCGGTAAGTTCAAAATGTTCCATGCGTCATAATTTTTCTTGCATTTTCATAAAATTTCATAAAATGATTATTTATATATGTTAGAATAAAACTTACTAATAAATTCATTATACTATTTTAAAACAACTTAAAAATTTTTACAATAAAGAAATTTTTTTTGATAAAATTTTGCATAAAATGACCTATTTTTAATCGATTTCTTTTCTAGTTTTTATAAATATGACTAAATCAAATATTGCTAGTAACTTTTATTATAACTATATAAAGCTAGCTTAAGAAAGAAAATTAGATAGCTGAGACAAAAATTGATGCGCATGGAGCATTTTTAAATAGAGTAATTAGCAAACTGATTTTAATTAATATCTTAAATAATTACATTCTAATTTTTTTTTAAATTTAGAATTTTCATCTCTAAACAACACTGTATAAGCATATAAAATTTCATAGCAATTGGTTGATAAATAAAAAAAAAGTTTTTCATGATCCATCGTTGCCTTACAGGACTATTAGACAAATTGAAGTGAATCTTCAGAGCCAAATTGATGTAGAGAAACCTTAAGTCCGTCTGCACACGGAGCAACTCAAAAGAAACTGATAACTGAGTCAGTTATCAGTTTCTTTTGAGTTGCTCCGTGTGCAGACGGCCTAAATCTAGATATCAATTTGAATAACAAGGAAAATGCGACACAAAAATTTAAGATTCTAACCTTATTTGGCACAAAAGAACCTTCCATGTGGCGATCACACAGTGTGACTATCGACGCAAAACTGCCTTTCATGGCATACAACGAGCACGTGTTCCACATTTCATCATCTACAACAGAAAATATCAATATTTATCATACAGCTACATTTAAAATAAGGCTCGATGAAATGACCGGTAAAGTACTGGCAGTTACAGCGGAACGCAAGGAAATAATCACACAAGCAGTCGACAGCCGTTTTTTCCACAACACCCGACATCAAAATACCTTTTTTTCCTAAAAGATGCCTCTGACAAACTAACAAAAAATTCCAAGTCTTCCTCTCCGGACACGAGTCTTTCATTCTCGCCGTAAATAAAGTCTAGCTACAAAAATTTGTAATAATTTCATTCAAAAATAAATACTTTTACAGAGAAATATATAAACTTTTGATCCATAATCTGCCGTTACCGATTCACTAAGCCACTCTCTTTCCAAATGAAATAATTGAGCATTTTTTATTTTGGTTCTTGCTGATGGTTTCCACAAGTGTTCTACGTTTTCCAGACGCTTTTTTTTCCTTCCAGGAGCTGCAGTCCATTAAAAACACGCTTCAGTCTCCTCTCTTAATGTTTAAAATTTGTGTTTGAATGCTTCATGGCAGTGACAATTATCTTCCTTTACATATGGATAAATATATTTTTTTTTGTGTGTATACATATTTATTAATATACTTATAGCGGAGGCTTTTAACGCTGTCAGTCGATATATCCTCCTATCATATATATATATTTTCGGTAAAGGCTACTGAGAAAGTCTTTTTAGGAGCAAATTTGAACGAAGAACCATTTCGACACTAGAACCTATCCAATTTATTCAAAGTTATACATAAAAAGTTATTATGCTTTGTGCCGTTTGTCACGGGACAGAAAGAGTTCTTTTGCTATGCTATGGAACGGAACAAATTATACATTCAACAGCAAAATCACATGATATCCCTGCTTTACGTGGATACAACAACGCACACGCTCGGTCTCGGCTTAAACACGGTGCAAATCGTTTGGGGGGGGGGGGCACTTAGAGCGAGTTAAAACAGCCTGCGCTCTAAAGATTTGCATTTTAAAGCTTAAAGGCTTCTATCGCGATCGACAGGCATTTGTTGAAAATTATAAAATTGCTAGTGTCAACAAAATACATCAAAAGATGAAAGAAAAGACGTCTCAAGAATTGGATAGGCGGAAACTACAAGGGTGCAAAGCAAAAACGCTATTACAAATGGGCAAAATGAAAAATTATATGATATTAATTGGAAATTTAATGATATAAAATTATTATAATTTTTTTTAATAATATATAATTAAAAATATCTTGTTGGAAATTATACATTAATTTTTTTTCTTGTTAGGAAAGGCAAAAATGGTCCAAAAAGTAATTCTATGTTATTTTAATCATTTTTTCATGTTTCCCTCTATTGTTTTGCTTTGTGCATTCATATAGCCTTTAAATGGACCAAATGTAATTCAGTTTAGTAGGATGTCATTCAGAATATGTCTTTATGCACCGCTTTGTAGTGTGTATTGTCAATGAATATATATATATAATAAAACATTTCCCCCCCCAAAAATGCCGGCTTTTTTCAAAATACTCCAAGCGCTTTCATTTCCAAATTTCTCAGAATTGTTAATTCAAGTATTTCCCACGAAACTGTGCATTATTCTTTAAAATACAAATATTTTCCAAATTTATACACCATAAAATGAAGTAAAAAGAGGAAAAAATGTAAAAAATAACAGGCAGAATAAAAAAAATTAATTCATAAACAGAATTATTTATAACTTCTGAGTCATACAAAAAGAAAAAAATCAATGCACGGTTCTATGGCATTATGGTAGATGTTGATATATCATTTTTTTCACGTTTTCGGCAAATTAAAAAAGTAACTTTTGTTGTGAAATATAAAATCGCCCAATTATTTTTTTCAATCCTTGATATTCATTAGTTAATACTCATATTCAACCACAAGCATATGGCTGGTCTTCAATGAACATTTTCAATTAGGGGCCAAGTATGACCTCTCTTATACATAACAGCATTTTCCAATACAAAACACTTAGTGCTATTTCATAATTCCACTATCAGCTTTTGCTACATTAACGAACCCATTTTAAGTGTGACATCTATATATTTTAGTTGCTAAGCCGACATTTTGCGGGGTCCGTGAGAGAAAACTACTGCATCAGTTTACTTTATTTTGGTCTTAAACGAAAGGTTGTAATCTGTAGATTTGTCAAATTTGGTTTTTGTAACCCCAATTTCTATTAATTAGCGATATTTTACAATTAAAAATTTATTTTCGCGTGATTAGCGGCATGTTTAAACCTAGCTTTAGAAACTCACTGTTTCTGCGCATGTTCAGTGACATGTTTCAATAATAAACGCATATATTCCGAGGAGTGTCTCTAGATCTATCTCTCTCTGCCAATTTTATTTTTATGATAATTGTGTTTGTGAAATATAAGATTAAACCTGATGGAAATTGTTTATTTCGCGCTGTTTGATTAGCGATAATTTACAATTAAAAAATAGCTTTCTGCGCATGATCAGTGGCATTTTTAAATCTGGCTTTAGATACTCACTAAGCACGAGGCCGCTTAAATGCATTAATTTGTTTCTGCGCATTGTTATGATTTCCAGCATTTGGCAATGATGTGTTGAGTATAATTTGTGTATTAGCGCATTTATTTACTACCCAGCCGTCATGTTTTGACTGGTACCAACTAGTATCGATTTAAAACATAAAATTGAATTTTACGGCCATATCAACATCTGTCATAACGCCACAGAGATACATTTACGTTTATATGGTAAATTTATATTTAAAAGCAGTAAGGTTTTAAGTAATATGGATTGCGCATGGAGCATTTTGATAAATGCTAGAATTTACGGTATCTATCTGCCTACATTCGAAGAAATTTTTTTTCAAAAATAGACAGTACTGATCAAATATATTTTTTCGGTCAAAAGGACTATAAAATCAGGAAAAAAATACAATTTTGGTAAAAATATCATAACATTTTAATATATAGGGAATTTTTTTATACAATTTTAGTACAATTGAGTACTAAAGCCAAAGATCCTATACTTCATTCGACTCACTATATTTTAATTTCCTGCATACTATATATTTCTGTGACACTCTCCTGAGTTTTGAAATACAAGTTTCACAATATTTCCCCAAATCACCGAAATATACCAAAAAAAAGGGGGGGGGGGTACTGATTTTTTCCATGTTTTTATTAACTCGCTTTCTTGTTTGTTTGTTTCTGTGTGTGTTTGTCCCTTACAAATCTTGCAATCGATTTTTAACTAACTTCCCGACTAGCTAGACATTTGAAACTTTTAGAATAGCTCAGAACACGATCACAATGCATTCTTTTGATACTTTTAGCCATCTTTAAGCAGCATTTGAATTCATTTTCAGTTAATTGTGTTTTGTAGACTGTTGCAGCCATCTATCGGCCGGGACGGGAACGAAAAGTTACACGCAAGTTAACTTCCAATTAACTTCATTTTATGTCAAGTTGATGGGATAATTCATCAAAACATTTTTTTAAAAGTATTTATTAATTCATAGAATTGTCAAGTTTATATGATTCAACAGAAAATTTAAAAACGTGGTATATAAAAAGTTCTTTTTATCTTGTAATTATTTCTTTTAAAATTATCTTTTTATAAGCGCATGTTCTGATATAACTTAGCTTTTAGGTCAAAACATAGTGAGTAATATGTAAAACGCTATTGCAAAATTTCATTGAAATAAATTGAAAACTCTTTAAGGGGGTCAAAGAAACATTTTAATATTTTTTTATTTATTGAGTTAAATTTTCTAATTTTTTGTGATGGTAAACCCTATAATTTATAAATAAAATCACATCTTAAAACTTCTCATAAAGTTTTCAAAAAATTTTAAAATTTCACCAAACTTGCAGTCACGCCACTGCAAGTTTTGAATTAGACAATATATCATTTACACACTTAGCTTAATTTCTGCTTGGTTACCAAAGAGTGAAGAAATCCTCAGCATAAAGCAATGTTTCAGATAAATTTCCTTAAGATTAAGACACCAGTTGTATTCTACTAAACACCATTTACATAGTGATATCAAAATTTTGTACGACACTAACTCTTATAATCAACGATGACATTTTATGGTTTAGAAAATGAAGATTTTTTTTTACTCCAAGAGTTACCCAATTTTGTACCTTAACCAATTTCGGTGAGATAAGAGTCAGCAATAAAACCTATTTGATGAAGAGTTTTGAACTCGAATGAAAATTAATCTGACGATATAAAAAGACCACAACAATGCATATCTACGAGAAAATTTCAGAGGGAAAATACATTATTTAACTGCAATCAATTTCTGCAAGCAATCAACGTCGTCTTTTAGTTCGATTTTGGTGAAATTTGAAAACTTCGTCAAACCCCGCCAAGTGGTACCAACTTTTTTGTATTTACCGAATGTTAATACGGAAATTTTGATCTGTTTGATAGAACTACACATCCGTTTCTTACAGTTTTCCTTCATAGGTTTTAGACTTTTTGAACCTCGATTTCTATTCTCGGCTAATTTTATTTCTGTATAAGTTAATTAATTGTCCGAGTTAATATACATTTTAAGTAAAACGCTTATTATTATGATAACATGGTGGTGTTCAATAATGTATAATCTCTTTGTAAAATTTTGAAGAATTGTGTGATTCCGATTGTAGTACAAATGCAATTTACTTGTTTGAAATTCGTTTTCACTATCTAAAACATTGTTTTTTACAATATACCTTCTCTGTTTAAAAAGAAAATGATTTTTATTTTATGTTACAATGTCGGAATTAATTCGACTTAATTTAATAACATTTGGTCAATTTGATAACATTTAATAATATTTAATCCTTGTTTGATTAAATGTTATTAAATGTTATTACAATAAATAAGAACTATGTAAAGATATATATTGTGTAATGACATTTAAATGTGAAAAATCAAGGAAAATATATGCATCAGGTGACCAGTTATAGCCACTGGTCAAAGGAAAAATGTACAGCTAATAATTTAAACGTGTCACTTATTTCACGCCGTAGAAACTAAAACGCTGGGCATCTAAAAGCAAAATGCTCTAGAAGCTAGCCAAATCAAAGCTTGAAGCCAAATGGATGTTTTTGCGAGGGGTCACTGATTTGCACCTTATGTCCAGTTGAAAAGCGTTTATTGAATGGGTCTTCCTACCGCAGGTGCCCTTTTGTAAAATTCCCACAGGTGTGAAATTTGTATTTGAGCAATAAATTTATGGAAGTCGCTTTGTGTTGGGTCAGCAATAAAAACGTGAAAATTTGATCTGTATTTCGTTCGGTGAAAAAGTGAATTGTATCCACGTAAAGTGAACAGCCTCCAACAAGACGAAATTCGCAACGCCAAACAAATAAAAAAAAGTTACAACAGATATATGTTTTGAAGAGTTTAACATGCAACAGTCAATTCATACTCGCTAAACGCTCTTTTAAAATCTCGAATAATTATTTACAATGTGTATTAAATTTTTTTTTCTCTCTCCTCCATATTCTAAACTGTGAACTTCAGAGCACCAAAAATTCAATCGCTATATTTATATATGAGTATTAATTATTTTTTTCCCTAAAAATTGCTAAATTCAATCACGGTGGTGTAAAAGTGGCCACAGCGTCCTAAGTATTCGGATCGCTCCTTCGAAATGACCCGTGATAAAGAGACATTTTGATTTTTCGAAACCACTGGGCCTCAAAAAAAAGAGAAAGAGACTAGTCCTTTTCCGGGACTAGTTCACCCCGGTGTTCGACGGGCAGGGCTTTTTGACTCCATTTCAGAATTCGAACTCGAATTGGATCATGTGTTGCCCATCGGAGGTTTCGTCTCATAACACTACTTCCAGCCGATTGGCCTTCCTGTAAATCTTAGCTGCTCCGGGCTGAACTTCGGCCAGTCCCGCACTCTTGAAAGTCACGATGACACGCTCTTTGTTGAAGTTGGCTTCGATCCTGGAAACAAACAAAAAACACATATGCCAATCAGCAAAACATGGCCACATCACAATTTCAGGATTTTGTCAGTGTTATGAAAAACATCAACTTAAAACTGGTTCCGGAGCATCCGATTGGAAACTAGGCGGAACCGGTTTTACTTCCCTCCTGCTCGCCCAATCGGGCATTCTCCAGAACTTCTTACAAAGTTTTGAAAAAACACGTTGGCAACAGGAAAGGTGTCTTTCCTGTTGCCAACGTTACAGTCTTAATAAGGGGTTTCGCGGTCATGTTTTCATTTTTACTTTCAGTTAGACTTTTTTCCTTTCAAATTTAATATATTAAAAATACCTTTTTTGAAATGCCATACCCGCGATTTTTACTCCGCTTTATAATTTGTTGATATGATTATTTCTCCTCGGTAAGCGCTGTTACGTATCCTTCGAGCCATCTATCAATTGAGGCGGTGAAAGGCAAAGTGGTGTAAGTCCAAAGAATTTTACTGCAAAAACTACAAAAAATTCCACTATAAATTGAAAAAATTATAATTCAAAACAATTATTATGATATTGCAAATAATAATTATTTGCAATTCCACTGTAAATTGAACATGGAAATTACATTTTTGCCCTCAAATAAAAAAAAAGTTGAAAATGTGACCAACACCACTTTTCACCGCCTTTTCACCGGCTTTTCACCGCCTCAATTTAAGAGCCATTTTCAAAATAAATCTCTTAATTCACGTTCCAATCAAAACAAAACAGTAGCAGACGATTATTCTGAAGTTGCCAAATTTTTATCTCAAAATGCAAAAAAACAAAAATAAATTACAAAATAGTTTCCATAAAGTGCGAACGGCCTTCTGAATAGCCGACATCGTGGCTGAAAATGTATTTTTACTGGTTTTCACGCAATTCTGAGATCTACTGATGGGGACAACGTGAGTCGTTTAATTCTCGACGTAAGAGAAAAATTCTAGCCTGAAATTTGCAAACAGGTTATCTGTGGGGAAAAAAAGATAACGTCGTAATATTGCTGAGATTTCGCCGTGATTGAGCATGCAGAGAAAAACAGACGGAACTTACTCGGAGGCGATGTTGATCTCCGGTGGCTTTCCGGTGCAGTTCTGAATGACGAGGAAGAGCTTTGTAACAATCTCTATCACGTGCCCCGTCTCGAACACGAAGTCTCCCTTTTTCCAGTTTGCGTCCGACTAGAATGTAGAGGACACGTTAGGTGGCAAAACGGAGATGTCGCTGAGCATAACACAGAAAAGGGCAAATCATGTGCGCAACACACAAAACCAATCTTGCTGTATCAACGTGACAACGTATCGCGCAACTCTCAACTACCTTCAGTGAGGTCCATTAAGGTAAATGCACCTATAATGGGCCGCCCTTTAGAAATGTCGAGAAATTAAGGGTCTATTGTTACCTAACGCAGTAGAAGGGGTGAGGGTCATTGGCCGGCCAATGATTATAGGGCCATGGCCCATTATAGGTGCATTTACCTTAGTGTCTCGAATTCATAGTTTTCATAGTTAATTAAATACTTTTTTGATTTCTTAAACGAACAAGTGATTCTAGTACTAGTGGAGTCTTAAAGCCTGAAGAGAAGAAATGCGTGGATTTGAAAAATAAATTGCAAGGAAAAATATTTCTTTATATAATAACGCAAATAATGAAACACAGAGGAAGTGTTAAACGTTTTAGCTTTACATAAATTAGTAAATGTTATTTTAACGTTATTAGATTTGAAAACAATGCATCAATTCATGCGTCGATTCTTAGGTTACAAAATAAAAAACATAAAAAATCTGTGTGAACTGTTGGGCATATCCTATGAGAGACCACGTGATTAGTTTTATTTTAGTTATCGTCGGCATTTTGAGGAAGAAAGCATTTTAGTAAAATTATTCACCACACGTTTATGTGCCGCAAGATATATTAGAGTTCTCGACCAGAGCTTTTAGACCTTTTGAATCGGCTTTTGTGTGCAAGAAAAATAAGGATATCAGACAGTCAAAAGCTTATATAAAATTAAAGCAACATCTCCCTTTACAGTCAGTATATCTGGGATTAAGCCTTCAACTCCCCGAACTGTTTTAACACTAGAAAGACGGGAATTTTTTTCTTACTAAAAAACTAAACACCGTCATTTTGACGGTTAAAAATAAAATCAAAAATTTGAAATATTTAATATTTAAAAAAATGGTTGAATACTTTAAATTTTGAATTATTTCATACCAGTATATAATCTATATATATAAAACAGTTCCGTAACTGACTGACTCACTGACTCACTGACATACAACGCACAGACCAAGCCGCTGGACCTATAGGGCTGACATTTTGCGATTCTTCTTATGGTGTAGTGCTGCACTAAGAAAGATTTTTGAAAAATTCTTCTTAGATTTTTTAAAATTAAATTTTTAAGCTGCTTTAGTAACTTTTTTTGAGTTTACATTTAAAATAATAAT
Organism: Dolomedes plantarius; assembly: GCA_907164885.2. Classification (NCBI taxonomy): domain Eukaryota; kingdom Metazoa; phylum Arthropoda; class Arachnida; order Araneae; family Dolomedidae; genus Dolomedes; species Dolomedes plantarius. The sequence continues at coordinate 116,602,631 of OU015503.1, read as the reverse complement.
TTGAGGGTTATAAAATTTATATCACGAGAAATATCATAAAAGTTCCTTTAAAAGGAAATTTTTTTCAAACCTTTACCTGGATTTTCTGATTTTTGGTGAATTTTTAAAGATTCATTTTTAGATTCATTTTTAATTTATTAAATGCCGATCACGTGATTTCTTTTTCTGGTACTTTAAATAAATTTATCGTCACGTGCATAACAACTAAATAGACAAAAAAAAATATTCTTTTTCTTTTTAATGCAGCAGACGATTGAATATTATATAAAAAAATATAAATATCCCTTACGATTTCTTTATAAATATATATACCGGGTGGCCATAATTAAACTGACAGTGCTCACAGTGTTCTGTAGCGCGATCTATTTGCGAGAATGTCGTCACATTTTGTAGGAAGATTAAACAAGACGGGGGACGAAGGATTCCGCGAAAAAATAAATTAGTTCCAAAAGTCACCGCTAGGGGAATATTTGGCGCTGTGTAATAGAAAATAGAGTGTTAACAAATGCAAATTAATACGGAATAAAATTACCTTTCATTATGCACATTTTCTTATTTAGTTCAAGTACAATATGGCAACACTTTTAAAAAAGCGTAAAATCTACATTAACACCGATAAAGTCTCCTGATCTGCAATATCACGTACGCTGAGCAGAAGAAGAAGTTCTTTATTGAAATTTCACATTACATCCATTGGCACAGTGCCAGCTGCTTGGGTTTTAAAAGGCAATGTGTTACGTTTCGAATCAATCGGATTGAAAGTTTATGTGCAATGTCTCCTTCTTTAGTCGAGCGTGCGTTACTGGTCAAATTCTTTTACCACAACCAGTGCAACGCGTCAGCCGCTCATCGTGCTTTTAGAACGCACAAAAAAATGCGTAAAGGTAACGGTCCTGTGTCAGTTAATGGGTTAAAAGCAATGGTTGCGACGTTTGAGAAAACAGGTTCTCTGAAGGTTCAGTCAGGCAGAGGACGAAAACCTGTACCACAGGATACAATCGAAGCAGTTGCCACGGCGATTGTCGACAGAGGACCAGACAATATTGCTGCCACCTCTAGCGCTCGTGGATTAGCTCGGAATATGGATATGCCTTACAGTACGGTATGGAAAATCTTACGAAAGATTATCAACTTCTATCCGTACAAGATCAGCCGTGTACAGGAGTTACTGTACCCCGACCATGATAAGCGATTGACTTTGATAAGCGATGATATGCGACCATGATAAGCGATTGCATTTGTTAACACTCTATTTTCTATTACACAGCGCCAAATATTCCCCTAGCGGTGACTGTTGGAACTAATTTATTTTTTCGCGGAATCCTTCGTCCCCCGTCTTGTTTAATCTTCCTACAAAATGTGGCGTCATTCTCGCAAATAGATCGCGCTACAGAACACTGTGAGCACTGTCAGTTTAATTATGGCCACCCGGTATATATATATATATATATATATATATATATATATATATTACATCAATTGTATACATTGATCGTCACATTTATTAAAAATATATAAATTTATATTTTTGGCATTAATTGCATATATTGACCGTTGTATTTAATTTGAATGTACTCCGTAGCGAAGCGCGGGTTTTCAGCTAGTAAATTAGTATAGATATATAGATATATTTTTATGCAGGTATGCCGAGCTGACAAGCTGGTATGGTTTAACCGTAAAAATATAGCCATGGTTTGTGCAGTCCTTATTTTTCAACACCAATATTTTCGAAGAGCCAATATTTCTGTTATTTGCAAAAGGTGGAAGAGACGAAAAGTAACTAACATTTTTCCGGAATTATTTTAAAGATTTCTGCCTGTTTTCTATACTGCCGTCAAATCGACGGCTTTCAGTCTGAGTAGGTATAGAACACATCCCCCCCCCTCCCCTCTTTACTATCGAATATAATTTTGTAAATGAGTGTGCATATTTCGCGTAAAATTGAAAAAGTCATAAAATTTCAGAGTCCTGAGGACATAAATGCTGACATAGCGCTCAATAGTGTGTCTGAAACCGTCAAAACGACGGCAGTTGTCTTTCTAGTGTTAAATGAGCTCCAAAATGAACGAAATAATAGATAATGCACATATTACAGGTCAAAAAAGTGCATCTAATATTTGTTTGGACCGTCAAATGTCTTTGTAGAATGGTACACTTAAAAAAAATTGAGATACGAGGTGCATCCACAAAGAAGGAACCGATAGGGTGTTTAAAAAAAAGTTTCTAAAAGGTTTTTTTTTTTTGGCCAAATGTTAAAACGTATTTTATAATGCTTTTCTACGTAGTCGCCATTTGTCGTGCCGTGAGACTAGCTTTTGTATTCCTTCGTTGAAGAAACTCACTGCCAACCTATTCAGCCACTCCTCACGACGTCTTTTGTTTCTCGATCCCTCTGTAGTCACTGACTGGTCAAAAATCTCTTCAGATGGAGAAACAAATTGTAAACGCTAGGAGCTAGGCCGGGACTCAACGGTATTGTTCAAAAATATCCTAACCGAAATATTCAAGCAATGCACGTGTACGGTGTGCGGACGTGCGTTGTCGTGCAAGAGACAAACTCCAGCAGACAGTCACTGAATCTGTATGGCTCGGCGCATCGTCAAAAGGAGTCTAAACGGGTTTGCAGCGTCTAAAACCCGCCCGACGGGTTAGTAACCAGTTGCGCCGTGTGCGTGGCTCCATTCAATAACAAAGGTTAAGACTCATCACGGACTGGTTTGTGATTGGAGTCAGTTATCAGTTTCTTTCGAGTTGCTCCGTGTGCAGACGGCCTTGCTCGGAAAGGGAGGCATGCATTTACACGATATGTGCGCTCATATATATACACATAAAGAAAAAGAGACACCAAAGTGCTTTAAATTTGGCGAGATAAAAGAGAGTGTGAAGAACCGTGTCTGATCGGTCAATGCTCTCGTCCGAGGACGTTGTTTTAGACTTGGAGCCTCTCCTCAGGGCAAATGTCCTCACCGATCTGACGTGGAAGACGGCGAGGTCGTCCATGAATGGGCTGAGCGATATCCGGAAGATGTCAGCGGCGGGTACCCGGTACTTGATTTGCAGGGTCCGCTGGTCCATCACCAACATTGCGCTCGTGCTCACGACGAACAGGGTTTGGAGGCACTGAAACAGAGACAGGACTCACTTACACTCGGAAACATGGACTCGACCCAGAGGCCGACGGGACGCCCCAAAAGGTCGCTAACCACTGAGAGGCATACGAGCTGCTCACCTGCCAAATGTGAAGTCCGTAAAACAAAAAGTGGAGAAAAGTGATAAAATAATAAACATTGATTTTTAAACATTCTCTAAAAATATAACTCAAATACCCATTGCAGAATGTATTATTAAAGATGGAGTTTTTAATCTGACAATATATAAAATCTATAATATATATATATATATATATATATATATATATATATATATATATATATATATACATATATAGTGGAATCTCGATCGATCGTTCCCGGAATCATCGTTTTCCGGTATGTGTCGTTTATTTCACCCAGTCCCGACAATCATATTACTTTGTAATGTAGTTGTTTCCAGTCCCCTTGGTGTAGGAAAGCCTACACCGAGTACAAAGGACCTAGGTCCTTCGCGAAGGGTAGTAAGCAGCTTCACTTTAAGGCGAGGTACCTCTAGGGTTGAATGCTGACTTGACCTCGAAGAACATCTGTCCCAAAAATTTGAACAGAGTCAAGTGTCGAGACAGGAACACTTGACCCCGAACCTCCAGAGGTAAATTTGAGAACTTGGAGGACATTGTAGCCACGACCTATTTTACGTGCCCCGGCCACCATTAGAGAACACGGCGGTAGATTCGCAGCGACGAGCATCGAACCAGGGACATATATATATATATATATATATATATATATATATATATATATATATATATATATATATATATATATATATATATATATATATATATATACACTTTACTTTTAACTGCTTTACTTTTATTCGTACGATCACTGGATGAGAATTGATGGCCCATTTACTAAAGCTATATTAAAAGCATTATTAAAAGTCGCTTTTTGAAATGCATTATCTAGAAAACTCCTTTTTCATTTACTTTTGTAAACGAGAAAGCTAATCCTAGCTATCATTATTATTTTGACTTCTTATAAAATTACTCACTAAGCTAATTAATCATTATTATTTTCACTACTTTTAAAATTACTCACTAAGCTAATCATTATTATTTTCACTACTTTTAAAATTACTCACTATGCTAATCATTATTATTTTCACTACTTTTAAAATTACTCACTAAGCTAATCATTATTATTTTCACTACTTTTAAAATTACTCACTAAGCTAATCATTATTGTTTTCATTACTTTTAAAATTACTCACTAAGCTAATCATTATTGTTTTCACTACTTTTAAAATTACTCACTAAGCTTATTAATCATTATTATTTTCACTACTTTTATGCTTGTCAGATATTTTTGGGAAAAAAATGAAAACATTTTGATCGCAAAATGCGTTTGAGACTGACGCACCTTTCCGCTCGCCCGAGCGATCTTGTTGATGATGTCCGCAAAGACGACGTACTGGTCTCCGGTCTCTGCGGCGATCTTCTTCCACTTCACGTTGTGCCGCAGACGGACGTAGTCGCCTCGGAAGGGGTGAGACACGCTGCCGGACAGAAACATGAACACTCACTAAAGGTCACAAAACACTTAGGAAAAGACCCAAATGAAATGTATAGAGACGGTTGATCTTTAGAAATTCAACAGAGCCGGATTCGTTATTTGCAAGTTTTATTGAATGGCGAAAGAGCCTGTGAATGCATCAGAGTAGTACGAATTACGTAGGATATCAGTAATTTCTATTTTCCAGGCGAGAGTAATAATTTTAACGGTTTTCTTGTAGTAATATTTGAGTTGAGACGTCCTGTGCTCAGTCTTGTATTTTATTATTTACACGGGGTAATGATCCTTTTCTGTCTGTCCAGTTACTTTGCCCCTCGTTCTATTCTCTCGTCCGGTTCTGTGTCGTCACGGCTCTAATTAAATATAGTAGAAAAGTTTGAGTATGATTTGTTCAGTGACAAGTTCGGCTCTGTTCAGTTTTGTGCTACAAAGTAACGCAAGTCGTAAAGTTAGGTGGCAGGCTGGAGCTCTTGTTTTAATCAACAGTGCAAGTGTTCGCCTTCAGTTGATCTTGAACTGATAATCAACCTTCAGGCTAAATCTTCCAACATATCATTCTTTATTCATTCTACGTGTTCCATTTGATTCATTACGGAAACACACAACGAGGAACTATTTTACAGAAGAACTACGAAGGAAACTAAGTCAATAAAAACTTTTGTGACGTGAAAAATCGCTGGGGTCCAAGTTAATGGATCATGGAGAAGAAGATCTAACCTAGAACTCTATAAGATTTATAAACAACCTGATGTAGTAAAATTCATTAAATTACAGAGACTTAATTAACCTTTCAGCATGCGTGCTCAGCAATTTTACACGAGCGCGCACGTTTCGTATTTTTTACGACAGATGTATTTTACCGTTTTTGGTACGAAAGACGACATAAATGAATGAATATTGATAGAAAATTTGTTAAGAAATAAAACATTGACCTTATTGTTGAAAAATACAAATGATGTCACATTCAAATGACAGTAAATTATTTTTAAATTCTTATATATTTATTTGTACATTCCAAAGTTTCATCAAGCATATTTATATCACTTATTTTCGAAAATGATCCTATTTCATCCTCTATATCAGTGGTGCGCAAATTGTGGGTCGCGACCCATAGAGGGGTCGCCAAAAAAATTGGAGGGGTCGCGGATAGTTTGGAATAAATTTATCATATTCAAGTATTTAATTATGCGTTAAAATTTTTGCATAATTACAAATTTTTAACTTCTTTTTTGTTAAAAATATGACATTGTCTCTAAATGTTCAACCCTTTCCGCCCCAATAATCTAATCTAAAGCTGAACTTTATCAAACATTTAATTACAAATTTGAAGTATTTTAGTTTTAATATGAATAAACGGAGTTCATAATTTTTAATGTTTTGGTATAAAGTTTATAATTTTGATATCAAGCTCTTTTACAATTTTAATTTTTAAATGCATATTAATATTTAAATCTGAAGTTTTAGCCACATGAGATACGCCGAAAGCAAGTGCGGAAGGCAAGCGAGACTTTTTTTTTTATTGTTATGCAATGTTAAAATTTTTACCCCCAGATATACAATTCATTGATTTTTAAAAAAGTTTGTTAATATTTGCTTATTCCTTTTTTCAGTTTTTTTGTTAACATTTTCATAACTGAAAAAAAATTGCTACTTTCAAAATATTTTCATTCGGGGTCGAGTGATTTCTTATTTAAAGAAAGGGGGTCGCGGTCTAATGAAGTCTGCGCACCACTGCTCTATATCCTTGGCATGGTGTTTTAGGCCAGGTAAAACTTTCACAATATTAATCTTTTTCGTCTTTGATCAGTTTGCATACTTCGCTTTTCGCCACTTACCAACATAGAACATGTCATCATCATTTCTTTCCTCTGAATCATTATTACCATCATCATCATCCAAAATATATTGTGCAGATTCACTACTGATATTATTTATTTCTATATCCTCTTCACAAAAATCGCTATAGCTCTCAAATCCAAATGTTTCCTTCCTTTCGTTTTCTTCATCAGTTAATTCTTGAAGAATGCGGGAAAAATTAGCTGGTTGTATATATTTTTTTTGCCATGAAAAACCGATATAAAAACTATAGATTCGACTTCATACAAATTACAATAATACACGTCAATTATTAACACAAAATTACAAAACACTTGAGAAAAAAATATCTTCCGAATTTTCACCCAAGACCACGCGCGTGTCGTAAATTTTACGAACAAGCTACCACGTAGCACAAATGCCCGGTTAACAATAAAAATTGTTATATGATTTCCTGTTGGCACATTCTATGATGTGGGGAAGGGTTAAAAGGAGGAATAGAAATGACCTTCAGGTGTCCCAGCTTGCAATACTAGAAAAAGTGCATTAAAAACCGAATTTTTCGTAAAATTTACGCAGACGCGCGTGCTGGAAGGTTAAGCTGATCATCCGGCTGGAATGCACGAAGATCGCTGCTGTAAGAAAATCTCTCTGGCAAAGCCCGTAGGAAATAGACCCCGGGGCATACACCATCTAAGATGGATTGATTGTGTTGAAAAAAAACCAAAACATTCTAAAGGTCAAAAAATGGAAAGCAGTTGCCAAAAGTAGAGATGCCTGAAGAAGACTTCTGAGGAAGGTCAGGGCCCACCCAGGGCTGTCGAGCTATTGAAGAAGAGGAAGACGACGTGAAAAATTTTGAAATAGAAAACACTTGAAAATGGGAGTTTTGTCCCTTAAAAATCTGGACAAGAACGATTGTTTTAAGAGCAAACTTATTTATTAATGCGATTACGCCACACGTCCGCCCTTGAACGATCGAATTCTCGAGCAAAATAAGACAAATCTTAAATCATGCAATGAATCATGGACTGAGAATGATTTAAATTTGGAATATACAAAATATATGGTTTGATAAACATCAAAACTATGAACAGTTGCCCTAGGTAAAGAAAGTGTTCAGAACACGCACATGCATATACACACATATATCCAGTTTAAACTGTTTATTACGCTACGCATGTGAAACTGTCCCATACCGGTGCTCTACATCAAAGTATTTAAAATAGTTTCCTGTTGCATCATCATTCATGTTGTAAGTTTGAACGAATTTCGCCCATTAGTACAAAATAGAAACCTTATCTATTCAGAGCTTTTTTACATTGTACAGAGGATGTTCGCACATTTTTAGACGATTTTGGTAAGCGGTAATAAAAAATAGTTTGCTGCAAAAGAATGAATTGCAATGTACTATGTTTTTAAAAGTCAAAATTATCGTCTGCGGCTTGAAAGTTTTGTTTTTATTCAAAATGGCGTTTTTAACAAAGCAGTGGTTCGAAGGCTCCATTTATGCTCATTCCGAAGAGAAATATGCATACTCCGTTATCCAAAAACGATGTGAGAGTCATGGTTTTGTGATATCTAAAGCGTCGATAGGTAATATCGTCAACAAGAAAGGAAAAAAACGTCAAATTGGAGCCTCAAGTGGGACAAAAATTCCAAACAAGTATCCAAGGAAAAAACGGACATCTTCGACTATTGCAAAGGTACGTTGTTTAATGTTAAAAGAAAATCCCCCTAGTCAAAGGACAGTTGCAAAATCATTAAAATGCTCGGTGTCCACTGTAAACAAAATGATAAACGTTGATTTAAATCTTAAGAAAGCGAAAAAACGCAATGTGCATCGTCTTCTCCCAAATCATATCGCTGAACGCAGGACACGCTGCAGAATTCTATATGAGAAACACTTATCCAAAGAGAAATGGAAAACAATTGTCACAATAGATGAATAATGGGTGTATTTAAATGATTGCAACAAAAAAACAGCCATTTATTATCATAGAAGGGGAGAAAAAAATTTAAGTACATGGTTCAAAGAATCGAAAGAAAGTTTTTCTAAGAGATTCATGATTGTTGCTGGTTTTTCTTATAATCACAAGTTAAAAATAAAGAGAGTGGAAAATAATGTCAAGATTAACTCCAAATACTATCAGGAACATATTTTATCGCCAATTTTTCTGAATGAAATACCATCGCTTTACCCACAGTGCCATCAATCTGTGAGACTCCATCAGGACAAAACTAGCAGTCACACATCAAAATCCACTGTAAATTTCCTAAAAGAAATGGAACAAAAAACTGGCATCAAGGCCATACCCTTCTCGGATATCCCCACTAAATCTCCCGATGTATCACCTATGGATTTTTGTGCTTTCGGACTTTTAAAATCTGCATTATCCAAACGTCGTTCCAAAACCCTTACGGGACTCTGGAAAGCTGTTCAGGAGGAATAGGATAGAATACCTCTTCTGACACTTCAAAAGGCATTATTATCCTGGAAATTGCGGTGTCGAAACATAGTTCAGAATAAGGGATGTCAAATAGAACATTTAAAACACAAGAATTTTATGTAATTTAGTTTTGCGAATACAATATACATCGTCTAAAAAATGTGTGAACAGCCTCTGTATTAGATATTTCGAAAGCTCCATACGGAAGTCAGTATATTAAAAAAGAGTAATTTTAAAAAGGACAGATTATAAGAGAAGAACAGTCCTTTTTATCAAAGATAGCGTTTTTAGGATAAATCCGTATATGTTTAGTCTAAATTGTAATATGAATTTAGAAGTATAAGTTAATCATCAAATAGGGTAATATGAAATATTAGAATGCTTTTAATACTTCTATATAGAGGATCTATTACCAAGTGGTCTCATTTTTGCTTATATGCCCCATGCGCTGGATACTGATCTTTTTAGAGGTATATTGATTGTTACATCACACGATGTGCTTTTTTATATTATTCAGAAAATCCTTTCAGGGCATGTTTCACGAGCATAAAAAAACTGTATCACCACCCAACAACAAAGAAAACCGGGCAGAAATAACAAAATGTAAGATTGACTGTGGTGGTGTTGAAACGTGGTCACTCACCTTTTAGGATAGGAAGCTTTCCTGTCTTTAAAAATAAGACTTCCGGTCACTTTCTCTCTCATTCTGTTGCGGGCGGTTTGGTCAAAGCGTAACCGGTACTTGTGACACTGTTGGGGGAAAAATGCAGAATGGATATAAAGACTAACTACACTTTTGCGTTCATCTTACATGCACAGATAGCAATGCATTTTGCGCTGAAACTGCAGAGAAAGTACGCTACTTCATCTTCCAGTTAACGCATATGGTGTCAAATAATATGGTGTTATACGCCGGATGAAGGCCTGAGTTAGCCTAGTGGTAGCGCGTGGGCTTTCGGTGCTGAGGGTGTCCGGATAGTATCACGACAAGTGTCATTAAACGCCCCCTTGTCTAGGCAAGATAGGAGAACGTTAACACTTTCAGGGGCAACAACCTCCCCCGTTTTTTTTTACCGTAAAGAATCTTGAAAAATTTTCCAATTAAAGGTTGCAAAATGTTTTTACTTCTTTAAACTGATAACAGATGGCAGTACTAATCATTTTTCTGCTCATTTAACTGGAATACATTGATTGCAAGTGACAAAAAAGTCTAGATTTGCACTATGCAAACGGTGCCCCTCAAAGGGTTAAATCCGTAGACCGGTAAGTTCCTCTATGAGGTCAGAGAGGGTGAGAGAGGGTACGATCCCTCAGATACCACCCCAGGGGGGCTGCTCGGTCGGCACCTGGCTGATTCGGACTCGACCCTTGTTGCACCGTTATAAACCGGAGCCGCAACCCTCAGTGCGCTAGCCTATATGGACCTGGTCTGGAATACTTACCGCCAGGGGGTATTAGAAATAACAACCACGACAACAACCCGAGATAAGGAGTTAATACTACTTGATTCATCGCAAATGTGAAAACATTTCATGGCCTATGCTCAAATTTTTCAACAAGATCATATATTGGTTTCACTAGAATTACTCAAAAAAGTACTTTATAAACGATTGTCATAGCTGCAATTATCATTTTTTAAATAATTTATAATGATTTCGAGTTGCATTTATTCTCCTTTTACTTGATTTTATTTGACAGGTTAGGAAATTCTAGCTCAAGAATTTCGCTTTTGGCTTTTGCACACTGATACAACAGCACAATTTGATAACTCCCATTAATATGATGACAAACTTGCGTTCATTATGAGTGATTGCAATTTTTTCGTAACATTCAACTATCAAGTTCAGACGGCCACTGTGTTAACCGAGGATGAACCAACTACCTGTATTAGTGGAAAGTGATCTTCATTGCACTATATTCCGCATGAAATATATATATATATATATATATAAAAGAACTTTCATCTGCTTCACTTATCCGAAGCATATGATAAAAACAGTACTCATTGCTCTGACAAAAATAGGAGTTGAAGAAAGACAGCAAAATTAAAAAAAAACATTGATAGATTTTTTAAATTTCAATAAAGTTTTGGCGACAAATTATTTAAAAAAAATCAAACAAACGAGTGATTTGTTCATATGGTGCTTAGTTTTGCATTATTATCAATTTAATGCTTTAGATTAAAAACCTCTTACTAGACCATTACGTTCTTAGTAAAATTACTAGAAGGATCTATATCTTCTCTTAATTCTTTTTGATTAGCTAAATTAAGGTAAATACTAAAGAGCTTTTACTATTTCTGCATTATGAGCAATTTACTTGACTAAGATCCTGCACTGTACTATATAGATAGATCTCCTATTGCCTTAACCCTTTTTTAGGCAACAACCAACATCGTTTGCACGGTGCAAATTTTTTCCCGATTTTTTTCTAACCTAAAAATCCTGAAATTTTTTTCCAAATAAAGTTTGCAAAATGTTTTTACTTCTATAAACTGATAACAGATGGCAGCACTAGATGTTTTCTGCTCATTTAACTGGAATAGATTGAATGAAAGTGAAGAAGACTAGATTTAGACGTTTACACTGTGCAAACGGCGCCCCTGAAAGGGTTGCGTTAAGGTTGTATTATTTTCTTTTGATGCTGATAGGTATATCGGATTCGAGAAATAGCACCATCGCTCGTTTCTTTCGGAAATTTGTTCTAAAGTTGCAATGTCTTTTTAACTTACATTTCTGTAACCACACAAACACAAACTATCTTCGAATTTGCTTCATTGACCCCGAATTCTAACTTAAATATGAATGAATTTCTAGCTGAACTGTTGTCACAATATTAGGAACGCAATATTACTCTAAAATACCCATATATGAATACTGAGGTTTTTATTTTTGAGTTCAGGTTTTGATTAGAAAGGTCTGACCGAGAGCTTAGAAAGATTCGTCTCCCCTTAAGGCTGCCATGTACTAACCCTATTGGATTCTCTCACCTCAAGGTTAACCTACGGGGAAATTGTGTCTGCTATTGACAACTACATAAATACTGATAATCCAATAAAAATGGTATTTTCAGATAGCCTGAACTTTTTTTCCACCTTGCAAAGGGATTCATTTTATAAATTTCGTCCACCAAAGGAATTTGTGAGCATTTCAAACACACCAGACCAGATTTTTTTTCCCCGAATAATTTAAATTTTATAATTTTATTTGCATTAAAAAGAACGAAAAATGCCTCAAGGTGTCAAATTTCTAGCTCAATTACGGAGTACAATTTAAAAAAAAAAGTCGGCAATCCTTGGACACATTTTTTGCACAGGTTAATATGGAGGCGAGCGAATCCAATGGGGTTAGAACACATCAGCCTTAAGCTGTAGATCAATAATAAAATTTGACTTTAAGTGTACTCGTTATTTCTGAACTTAAACACATCTGTGCCTGAATATAGGCTCATTTTAGGATCACACGAATGTAGGGGAATCTCTTGTACCTAAGGCCATCGTGTACCTAGGGCCACCATGCTTTATTTAAATAATTATTATTTTACAGCATTTTTACTCATTGGAGTGAGTGACAACACTGTTTCAAATCATAACAACCATTTTTAGCGAAAGCAAGAAGAAGCTATAGTTAAATAGAAAAGAAAGTCTTGATTTGATGATCAAAACTAAATTTTTTCACTTTAATTTGAAGTCTTATTTTGTGAAAGTAAGCGCAAACTTATGTTTTAATGTATAGCAGATAATTTTTATAATCATTAAAGGAAAAAAATGATATAAAAACAAAGTTTGGTTTCGGCAGGTCTTTGGCTATGGAAGCCATTTTGCCAAAAACAACAACATCTTGTACCTAGGGCCATGGCCTCTGGTTAAAAAGAGGGGGACGAAAACTTGGCAAGTGTAGAATTCTCACTGATACCCCCGAGAAAAATGAAATTCAAGCACAAATATTGAAAAAGTAATTGTTAAAAAAAAGGTTACGAAATCTGTGTTTGAAACAGAAAAATTATGTGGGATCATTAAGAAGACAATGGAGAAAACACATACATTAGAACGTGATGAAATAATAAACATTTCTTCCTTTAAGACATTGCCTACAATTAACATTTCTTCCATACGAAGATTTTAGAAGTTGTGCATGAAAGAAAGAATGCATACAAATTTTTTTTTATTGTAAACAATTTCAGTTTTTGGAAATAACTGGCCCTAGGGACAATACTGTTATTGTACCTAGGGCCATTTAAAATTTATTTTAAATTTCAATATCATTTACAAATTTTTTTTCTGCACTTGATGTGATTTTTATTTAAAAAGAATAAAGAACGTAATGTATACAAACTATTTTTATTATTGTAAGTTATTTATAAGTAAAGATACTGCCATTTGAAAATAGCCGGCACCAGATACAAGAGTTTCCCCTACCCTCGATTAATCTCAATGATCCTCGTCCTAGGCTTTTTCGAGTCTTACAAATTTGTAAAACACTACGAATAAACGCCTGGTAAGCCTCTGAATTTGATTCTTGGTGAAACAGTTAGGCCGTTAACCTACGGGAAAATTGTGTCTGCTATTGACAACTACATAAATACTGATAATCCAATAAAATTGGTATTTTCAGATAGCCTGAACTTTTTTGCACCTTGCAAAGGGATTCATTTTATAAATTTCGTCCACCAAAGGAATTTGTGAGCATTTCAAACACACTAGACCAGATTTCCCCCCCGAATGATTTAAATTTTAATATATTATTTCCATTTTAAAAAATGAAAAATTCCCCAAGATGAAAATTTTTTTTCTCTATTACGGACTACAAGTTAAAAAAAAAGATCTTTCAATCCAAGTCGGCAATCCTTGTACACATTTTCTCCATAGGTTAACATGGAGGTGAGCAAAACCAATAGGGTTAGTACACAGCAGCCTTAAGTATATAATTTGTCCTGAAGTTAATGCCGGAAACGAAATTGATGTTTTACTCCGATTTTAATTGATGATTGCCAATGTTTTAGGCCGTCTGCTCACGGAGCAACTCAAAAGAAACTGATAACTGACTCCAATCACAAACCAGTCCGTGATGAGTCGTAACCTATGTAATTGAATGGAGCCACGCACACGGCGCAACTGGTTACAAAACGGGTTTGTAACCAGTTGCGCCAGTAACTACTTGCGTGGCTCCATTGAATTACATAGGTTACGACTCATCACGGACTGGTTCGTGATTGGAGTCAGTTATCAGTTTCTTTTGAGTTGCTCCGCGTGCAGACGGCCTTAGGTATGCGCTGATGCGCTTTGGAGAGTAGGGAAGTGTATACTCACCCTCCACTTGTGGTAGAGTTTCCTCAGGTAGTAGCTAGTTTCCTGGAGGCACCGAGGGGACGGGGGCCACTCGCGGCAGAGGGGCGACTCCGAGGGCAGGTGGCGCGACAGCCACAGCAAGTAGCGCCGCCGCTGCACAGAGCATGGGGTACAACAAATCACAGAAAAGAGAGAGAAGAAAACAACACACGCTTTTGTGACATCACACAGGACAGCATGGGTACGAGAGGGGAGGAGGCCGCAAGTGGACTCACTCATCGACACACTATATGCATTGCACTTTCGATGTAGGGTGGAAAAGGAATTCGTCACTCTTTCCTTGAAATGAGATGCATTCATTATTACCACGTTCTTGTTGACTCGCTCTCTTGTTTGTGTGTTGGTCCAGTACAAATCTTGCAATCGATTTTTAACTAACTTCCCGAGTAGCTAGACATTTGAAACTTTTAGAATAGCTCAGAACACGATGACAATGCATTTTTTAAATACTTTTAGCCATCTTTAAGCAGGTTTTTGAATTCATTTTCAGTTAATTTTGTTTTGTAGACTGATGCAGCCATCTATCGGCCGCGACGGGAACGAAAAGTTAAACGCAAGTTACGCTCGCAATTCCCGAGCTAAACGATTGATTACGCATTTGATCATTTTCTATGAAGTTGGTGGGATAATTCATCAAAAATTTTTTTAAAAAGTATTTATTAACACATAAAATTGTCAAGTTTATATTATTCAACAGAAAATTTAAAAACATGGTATATAAAAAGTTCTTTTTATCTTGTAGTTATTCTTCTTAAACTTTTGACTCTAGTTTCAGTTAATAAGAAAATGTAACATCAAAAATGGACAATAATCCTAACATCGATGTTTTCCTTAGAAATAGAGGCGTTATATATATATATATTCCTAGAATTAAAGGAGGAGCCCCTACAAAAACTTTTATGCGAGGGTAAACGATTTCTTGTTTATAGTACTTAAAATGAGCTATTTTAAATTATTCATTTGGATTAAATATTCTATCTGTTTATGTTTTACACTAAATGTTAAGGAGTAACAATTTTAAACAGCACTTTGTCCTGGACTAAAATTTCACGTTACTTAAACTATTTTTTAAACTAATTAAATGCTGTAAATTATGCACTAGAAAAAGTTGATATTAATCAGTCTTCACCTTATTTATGATTCTTACCTCAAGAACAAAATAAATATGTGTCTTTACTCAAAGTTCATCAAAACGTACCAGGTAAGGTACAGGCTTTCGTAATAGAGTTTAGATTTGTAAACACCTGCAATGTTTTTCCTGCTATATTTCTTATCCATGCGCATTGCATCCATTTATTAAAAGTGTCCATTTACGGCCTCCTCAGAAATGATGAGATGCACATAATTTCAAATATTCTAATGTACGTAGAGTTTATATATAGGCAATTTCAAAAGAAGCCTTTAGATGAAAGGCGTAAACAGTCTATTTGCGAAAATAAATCTTAGATATAAATTTTGATGTCAATTGAATTTCTTACGCAGTCATTAATTACGTCCTTCATTAAAATAAACAAACGAATGGTATTTATCCCCTAGAGGAAACGCCTAAAACGGAAAGTTTAATTACAATACTTACTCTAAAGGAATTTTTCTAACTAAAGTTAGCCTTTCATTGATCAATTCCTTCGTTATGTTTAAAATAAAAACCAAAACGAAATAGTGTAACACTCTTTTATGACTGTAGAAGTATTTAAGGTTACAAAACTAGAGAAGATGTTAAGAGCATTTACTTAAACTATTTTGGTGTGATGAGTGTTGCTTTATCTATCAATTGACGCAAGTAAAGGACAAGAGTCTATTTTAAATAACATTAATATTTAAATATTTGTGCTCTGTCTTTTGTAAAGAAGAATCGGAAGGAAAGAGTTTAAGGTCTAAAATGTTTGGAGGAATGTCTGATTACTTTTATTATTGTTATTATTTATAAAATTTTAGATGGTAAAAACGTGTTTTTGATTTCACTTATTTGATTATGTTGTCTAAGAGTAATACAATTGTTTTATATGTTATACTTAATTACACCCATAAAAAAGATTTCAACACGAAAAACATGAACACAAACGACACGTAAAATACTTAACAACGCTTAGGTGAATGCATTTAAAACACACCTTTTAGAGAAAAAGGGAAACTGCCTATATACAACATCTCTACGTGTGAAATGTCATCTACATGAATACAGACCAATATGCAAAAATCTACATGAAATGAAACAGATGTTACGCATGCGTTTTATATAATGCACTACATAGGCTGGAGAGTGGTATGTTTCACCCACTTGGTCCTTATTTTGTTCGTGCAGGGGAAGAGTTAGAAAAGAGAGTTAGATCTTGCAAGGCATAAATTAAAAATTAAGTTTAATGCTTGAAATTTTACAGGGAGAAAGAAGATATTTCATGTCAATGGTTCGCAGAATGGCACATCCGAGATCAGCGTTTGCTCTATGGAATCCAAACACTATTATACTCTGTAACGCCTCCCGTACAATAGCGAATATTTTGTGTGTGGAAATTCCGTGAAGACCAACTAAAACGAGGTTTGTGAACAGAATTGATTTTGACGGCTGAAAACAGACAGTCTCCTGGTGACATAAAGGCCGGAAGTGCTACCGACAGCTCACAGAACAGTAAACCAGCTACAAAAGGAGAGTTACCGACCTGAGGCGCCTAGTCGTCTGGGAATGTAACTGAATAAAGAAAGGTGGCGTTTTCCAGATCTTTCGAGAACGTTCAACGGAGGTATATAAAGTCGCCGAACGCAAATTCAGAGTTGAAGTTAGTCAGAGTCACGCTGGAGCCGGAGACAAGAAGATACTGCCGGTCCTAGAACAACTTGTATGAGCGCAGCGACAATTCCAGTTTGACCTTCCTCGTCGATGCCGTGAACCCACGAATTTAGTTTTATATATTGTAAACAGCCTGTATTTAGTCGAGAAATGCAATTAAAGCACAAAATACAAAAATGCTGGCACTCTTTTATTTAAGGCAAAGTCCTTACAACTCTCACTATGATGCTCAATGTGTAAGTTGGTTCGTTAGATGTTGTCGAGGTTATCCATCGGCGACTTTGCCATCAAAGGAGAAAGGACAAGTCTCCAGGAAAATCGGGGGGGGGGGGGGTTGGAATACCTCAATCTAGAGTTTCCTTGCAACGAAATTTTTTTTTTGTCTAATGCGGAAGCATATTGGCCTCAATCATTCGCCTTCTTTGCTATTCACAGCTATTTACTGGCTACTTTATTATGGGAGCACAATTTAGGTGAGCCAGCATTGCTCCCTATGAGGGGAACGACACGCAAACGACGAAACCTTATCTGGGATTCGTACCTAAGCCACTGCGGCCGCAGCTCAGTACGCTAACCACTATACCATGTGGGCGGCATAAACCTTTATAGTACACTGTTAAATCCTTAAGGGAACAAGAGATCTTCAACCTCGTTTTTTTTAAATTTTCAATTTTTTACTCTATATACAAAAAGAGAATAATTAATATTTTTTTGCTACATTGAAGGCGCTTAGCCTTCTCAAACAAGAATTTTGAGGAAGGATATGACCTGTTTTCAAAAAATTCTTCAAAACTGCAAGAATTTTTCAAAATGCTCCGTGCTGCTTTAATTTTCTCCTGATTTCTTCGAAATTCCTCACGATTGTCAATAAAAACGTTTTTTCTAAAACTGTGCATCCTTTTTTACACCCGCACATATTTTTTCAAAGTTATAGAACACGAAATAAATAACATTTGAAAGGTCAACCTACAGTTAAATGTGCTATTAGAACAATGTGTCTGCTCCATTCAACTTAAAACATAAAATTAAGTCCCGAGTGGGTCTTATGGAAATTACTTAATCTTATGGTGTCTTGATTAAAACTTATGGAGGTGTTTTAGATCTTCTGTCGAAAATTATTAACGAAATGTGATTTAATTTGAAAATATTCCCATTGAATCACAAAACAGTAATAAATGCATTTTATATTTTTAACATCTTTGTTTATGTACAGAGAGATGCGTTTTTTAATATTTCTTCGGGTAAATTTGCGTACAATTTGGTAGGAACTGCACGCCGAGAAACTCCCTGAATGTACCCCTTGCAGCTACACGATAATTTTCCTTTTTAAAGTGCAAGAAATATAATGAAAAGAATTTAATACCAATAAAATTTACTTCAAAACGCCAATAAAATTTACTTTTAAGTGGGGAGAGCACCTTAAAACCTTCAAAAAACTCAATTTTTCATTATGATTTAATTTTGAAGAATGAATCTAAGAAATATATTTCTTTTTTAACATGAAGTGAATACTATACTTAGAACCGATTTTATGGTCAAATGTATGAAGCTAATAGAAACTGTATTATAGCAGTTCTTTATAGAAACTTTAAACCTTAAATGGCTTTTTCTAAAAACTGTTATTTTCAAAATTCTACGGACTATTTCTTCAAAACTAATGGTCACAAACTGCTGAAATTTTGTATACATGTATATATAGTATGTTTATACAATTTACACCTAAATTTTCTTTCAGTTCATATTACTAATTTTGTTACAGCAATTTTTAATGAAAACATTTTATGATATTTCTTGTGCATTACAATCCATTTGCCTGAAAAAATATTTTTATGGGAAATATGGTAATTATATTAGGTATAGATTAAAGTATAGCCTATGGATAGAATATATATAAATAGTTTAATATATATCTCTCATAGTTTAAAAAAAACTGCGCGCTATGTATTGACCAAAGATTCATTATTCATAAAACATTAATTACTTTCTCTTTACATAAAATAATTTATAATAATCTCCCAACAATTCTGCTTTTGCTTTCTAATTGATAAGTCTTTGTAGAATTCACCCTAAACATTGATTTAAATGAAATATAAATTAACTGTTTGACAACACATTAAGCTTGGTGGTAAAATCAGTGTATTTTTGCGAGTGTAAAGGTGATCTCCCCCCTTAAAAGAAATAAAATTTACTTTCCGTAGTAACTAGACACAGCGAAACTCCCTGGACATACGTAACCCTTGCATCTAAATGTTAATTTTCCCTTTGAAAGTGCGAGAAATATAATGAAAGATATTTAAGAAGATACGGGACACATTTTAAAATTTTTTTATTTATTGAGTTAAAATTTTGAATTTTTTTTGTGATGGTTAACCATATAATTTGTAAACAAAATCACCTCATAAAACTTCTCAAAAAGTTTTTAAGAAATTTTTAAATTTAAAATTTTTAATAAAAGTGGGGTAATTTAAAATCGTTATAACTCGAAATATTATTCGTCATATTTCAAATTTTTTTCATTTAATTAAACAGAAATATATAAGTTTTAATTTTGATTCACCATTTTTTAAAAAATTAATTTTAAAAAAAAATTTAAAATATTTAGATGAAAAATTACAAAAAAAAAATTGTAACTTATTTTTTAAAAATCATATTTTAAAAAGTAAATATTTAAAAAAAAATTGCTGAATTAAAATTAAAGTAAAATAGTTGAAAAAGACATGTTGCAAGTTTCAACCATTTATCTTTAACGGTTCTTGACTTATAACAATTTAAAGACGAGAAATGGGGAAAAAACCCAGAAAAACGCACTTACAGATTTAAACAACGATTGGCTACTATTAGAATGTTGCCAAAAAAAAATAATAGTAATAATTTCTCCTGTTCTAATTAAGATAGAAACATTATTTAAACGTCATTTTAAGCGTAAAAGAACAAAAAAATTTTTAATGCAATAAATTTTTTTTTCGAAAATTCGAACAATTTTCTGTCATGGATCCCCTTAATGCTAATAAAATTTACCTCAAAAGGAAAATTAACTTACTATATAAGGGAAAAAACCCATAATTGATAAATTATAAATAGGGCTATTCCGTATTAGGTTTTAATGCTTAAGCTTATAGAGATTCTATACTCACTTCTACCCAGACTTGGGTGTATGTAATTTGAAGTGGCACTCTATTTGAATTTGAAGCAAACACAGTTTATACATGAAACAATGTTTATTGAATTCGTTGCACATAATTGGCTTTTACAGCAATAAGCATGCGTACTACTTGTACGGAATGTATAAACACAGCTTTCAAGAACAATATATTTTTATACTCACGAACAGTAAGTCAAACCAGCAGTACTGCCATGTAAACTTCTGGCCCGCTAAGCACTAGCGCAGGATAACACCTTTTCAACCTTAACAACCTCCCCTTTTTTCATTAATGACGCTGCATGGTATTTATACTAAGCGCGTATGCCAAAATTAGCATATCTGAAGCAGCTTCTTGAATTCCTTCACTCAAAAGTTCGATTCTTGGGAATCGAATCTTGTGTATACCTTACACTGGCCTCCCTCGAAAAAAAAAATTAGGTAACTGAGGTCTGAACGGCTTCAGTTAACTAATTGAAAACGCGTGCTGGTCTGACTTTTGACATAATGGGTGGCAAAGTCAAAAAAACCTTCCACACGTTGTGTGGAGGAAAAACGCCACTACCATTTTTCAAAACTAACCCCGAAGGGTCCAGGTGACACCATCACACAGTGGATTTGCAGAGTTGCGGATACTGGCCTGGCCAACTGCGCCCTAAAAAACTTATTTTAGTTAAAATTGTCAACACAATTGCACAGCATGACATTTCTTGACTGTTTGTATCTGCTCTCCCCCAATTTATAATGCACATGTGTCATGATTTGTGAAGTTAGTACATTAGTGGTTAATTGGTATATTATGCAGTATGTATTTTTTTTTCTAGTCACTACATGTCCCCTTCAAAAATTTATGAAACAACAGTATGCCGTTTTTTTTTTCAGTGCCTCACCACTTCCCCTCAAAATGTTTACAGTATATACACTGGGGGAACTGCAAACCAATTTGGTTCGGTTTTATTAAAGGGTGGGAGTTAGAATAAGAAAGTTGATACAAGACTTGTTCCTCATGAATGCAGCAACTTCCTTGCACCAGACTGTCCAATCCGTGGAACCTCTCTTGATGGTCGCAGTCCTAGTAAAGGGGTTTGTTGACCTTGTGGACATCCTTCGTGCAGCAGGTCGTAGGTCCTGAGGCGCTGGTCCGGCTTGACGATGGACAGGAGGTCTCTTGGGAGGAGGCCAACCTTGCTGGGCGGCAGAAATCTTCCGTTTCCTGTACTTATGCAAAGGAACTTTAAAATTGTCATTCTTCCTTTTGATAACCTTGTGTACCTTATCAGCGACGCATTCATCCTTTGAAGGAGTTTTTGTAGTGCACACTTTACCTTTCTTCGTACTTTTGCTTGTATCGGTATTAGATTTTAATGCAGATTCTATTTTGTCAAATTTATACGCCGCACCAACGTGTTTAGTTACTGGCTTTATCTCTCTACTTGTGACATGTTTTTCAACAAACTGACTCTGTTTTTGGTATTTGTGCTTATACGACTTCTTGTTTACCGCCTTAATTACTTCAGTATTAGCAGTTTTAATGCTGGAACCTGAAGGCGCTTTTTCACGTTTTTTATCCCCCTTAACTTTATTTTTATCCTCTTTTGACGAAAAAGTCTCTTTAAAACTTGCGACATCAGAATCGTTATCATTTAAATTCTTTAACACTGCTTCAGTTTTAGGAAGATTAAGCTTTTCGTACTGGTGCGTTTTAATGCAACCTGCGTCTATAACTTCCGAAGCATCAGCTAAACTACTTACAGTATAACTCTGTGTCAACTTTTCATCCTGACTCTCAGTATGGTTTTCATGTACTTTATTTAAAACCATATTATCAACCTGGCCTACACAATCCTCATTCGGCTGGGAACTTGAAATAATATCATCATTACCTAGCGAGTTCCTAATATCGTTTAAAGAATTTTTATTATCGTCAACTAATAAGTATTCACTAACTTCCGTAACGCATACTTCGTCCTCTACTAAATTTCCTTCATTAACAGATGTGTGAATATCATCTAAAATATCAGGTATAGCATCAATAATATCAGGTATAGCATTAATAATATCAGGTATAGCATTAATAATATCAGGTATAGCATTAATAGAAGTGTCAGATGATTTATTTTCTAAACCACTAGCATTAGTATCGGCACTATTTTCAGAAATTTGTACTGGAATTACCGCATCATTCCAGCTAGACTCACTTTCTTTATAAGCCACAAAAATACCCTGACTTTCACTATTCTCAAAATAATGATTACTACTCGGACAAAATAATACATTTGACCACACAGTTTCAACAGGTTGAACCATATCATGTGAATCAACTTGCCAGTGCAAGTAAGGTGCTTCCATATTATTTACTTTAAGAGCACTAATTTCATTATAACGCCGTGAGCTTCTATTATTTTGCCTGCGGTACTGCTTACGCTGCTGGTTTGAAACTCGCGAAAAATTTTGGCGCGGCTGTATAAAACTTCTCGTACCTGAATGACGGTGAGGGGTAGCGAAGAAATGCCTATTGTCATATTTAGCTAAAGCTTGAAGGAGGGTAACCTTGCTTGTAATTGTTTGATTATCTAAAAAATCTTGAACACTTGGCTTCAAACGTTGGATAACTATTTTTAAGATTACCGCTTCCGTTACCCCTTCTAAATATTCCTCACACTTGGAAATCTTTTCCGTAGCAAAATCCAACGCAGACTGACCTTCACGTTGCCTTAGCGAATAAATTTCCGCTTCAATTTCACTTTGATTATAGGTCTTTGGAAAAACGCTAAGAAACTGTTGCTTGAATGACAAATAGTCAAAAATCAGATTACTGCTTTGCATACACGTGTACCACTGATATGCACTACCTCTTAAAGCGGCTAGAGCAATTTTAAGTTTATCCCCCTCTGGGGTGCATTGTTGCTGAAAGTAATGCTCAATTTTCTTTAGGAATTGGCTTGAGGGGCCGCCATTGAAGGTGGCTTCGAATGGCGCAAAATGCTGAACCATAATTACCCGAGGAAAATTTCCAGCAGGGTTTTGTTCTACAACACTCATTTTTAAATAGTATATAAGTACTTGCAACAATTTTATCAATATAAGTACACAGTACACAGTTTTTAATTTCAATTATGTTGTTCGTTACAAATGTAACGCTAACTACCAGGGTATATATAGTTTCGGGCGCCAGTATAGAGAATCTATACTCACTTCTACCCAGACTTGGGTGTATGTAATTTGAAGTGGCACTCTATTTGAATTTGAAGCAAACACAGTTTATACATGAAACAATGTTTATTGAATTCGTTGCACATAATTGGCTTTTACAGCAATAAGCATGCGTACTACTTGTACGGAATGTATAAACACAGCTTTCAAGAACAATATATTTTTATACTCACGAACAGTAAGTCAAACCAGCAGTACTGCCATGTAAACTTCTGGCCCGCTAAGCACTAGCGCAGGATAACACCTTTTCAACCTTAACAACCTCCCCTTTTTTCATTAATGACGCTGCATGGTATTTATACTAAGCGCGTATGCCAAAATTAGCATATCTGAAGCAGCTTCTTGAATTCCTTCACTCAAAAGTTCGATTCTTGGGAATCGAATCTTGTGTATACCTTACAAGCTGTTCCCAGAACTTCTTTTATCTACCCCTACCCTGAATTTCGAACTCAACTTAATGTTTGAGATGAACTTCAAATGTTCATTTTACAATAGTAGCCCCACGCAGCCATTATAACGTCTAATAGTTTACCGAGGGAAAAAAAAGAAGTATTAAACTTGCCGAGTTCGCTTCTCTTTCTTATCCCCCATAATTAGCATTAAGAAAAGAAAAAGGCAATTCCTGCTTCATTAAGGAGCGGACTTACAAGAGAAGAGGCCGTTTATCATTTTGTCGTCTCTACATTCTTTACCGAAATGAAATCGAGATTAGCGATTCTGTGCGGGGAGGGGAAGGGGGCGGGGGGTGGGCATTATTACTTAAGATGAAAAGGAAGTGGGTCAATTCGAATCCAAGACCGGCGGTTAATCGAAGAGGCGTGATTTTTCATTTTCCCTCCCATCGAGCCGGTGGGGGATAAATTGAGAGTAAAAAAAAAAAAAAAAAAGAAGTGAACGTTTGATTTTTTGGTTGCTTTTAAAAGTACGGCAATTTCTGATTTCCTTGCCGCAAAACACTTTGTCGTGGGCATGACACTTTCGTCAATATAATTTACCCCGACGGGATAGACATCATTACGAACGTAATGACATCAAACTTACTTTAAAAAAAAAAATTGTGGGCTCTTATATAAGTTTTCCATAAGCCCTTTTTGAAGATGACAAAAATTTGACCAAGAGGTTTTGGATTCGCTTACAGGTAAAAGTAACTGCAGGTAGAGTACTAGCAAGGTGTGTATGGCGGCAAAATTTCGCCAATAGCTATAACGATACAATTAATTAGCATTTGCTACTGAAGAAAATTCCGAACAAGCTAGACTATAGGATCAAAAGTATCCGGACGCTTTGGTGTTTCGTTTCTTTCTTGGTTGGTTTAAGGGATGCTACGGCTGTCTTTTCGTGCAAGAGACTTTAAAACGCTGGGAGCTAGAGTTTATGACCAATTATGAACAGCTATAAATAGCCATTTAACCCTCTAGCCTGCAAACTCTGATACCGATGGCCAGTGTTCTAACTTTCTGTTTATCATCTGGTCCCGTTAAGGCTGGTGTGTACTAACCCTATTGGATTCGCTCACCTACATGTCAACCTATGGAACAAATGTGCCTACTATTGACAGCTCCATAAATGCCGATTATCCAATAAAAATGGTATTTTCAGATAGCCCGAACTTTTCTGCACTTTGCGACGGAATAAATTTTTATAAATTTCTTCCACCAAAGGAATGGAGGAGCGTTCAAAACAAACTACACCAGATTTTTCCCCAAATAATTCAAATTAAAAATATTTTTATTATTTAAACAAGAAAAAAAAGGAAAATGACCCCTGGTGTCAAATTTCTTTCTCTATTACGGATTACAATTAAAAAAAAGTTTTTTCAATACAAGTCTCCAATCCTGGGACCAATCCTTTCTCCATGGGTTAACATTGAGGTGAGCGAATGCAATAGGGTTAGTACACAGCAGCCTTAAGTAAATAATCATATCTACTATCCAGAAAAAGTCTCGAGTAGAGAGTGTGTAATGTTATACTTGTAGCATTCTAATGTAGACATTTCCTAGGACAATTCACATACTACTCAGCTCATCCAGAATGTAAGTACCATTTGGGTATTAAAAAATATTAGCAATTTGTTTTCATTTGTATTTTATTACATAAAAATCTACACACCTTAAACTACTTTTCGACATATTCACCTGGCGAATTAAGGAATGTGTCATATCTTGGCACTAATTGTAATATACCTGCTTCGTAGAATTCGGCCTGCGACCTGAACCAGTTCTGGAAGTTTACCTTGATCTCATTATCACTTGCAAAGTGTTGGCCGGCAAGGAATTTCTTGAGATGAGAAAACAGATGGAAGTCGGATGGAGCTAGATCCGGACTGTAAGGAGTCTGACAGAATTGTTCCCAGCGAAATGAATCAACCAGCGTCGTCGTTACGCGTGCTGTATGCGGTCGCGCGTTATCATGCACGAACACAATTCCAGAAGTCAGTAGTCCAAGCCTTTTGTTCTGTATCGCGAGCCGTAACTTCTTCAATGTCTCACAGTAAGCTGTTGTGCCTTGTTCCATCCAATCCACTAACAAAATTCCTTGCCAGTCCCAAAAGACGGTGCACATGATTTTTTCTTGGTGAGACGATAAATTTCACAAAGTCGAACATTTCTCGCATTCAAAAACTTGATAACGGCTCTTATTTCACAGCTGGTGTGCCGATCGATTGTTTTAAACATGATTTACCAATAAACAATGACTTCGAACGTTAACGTAATCAAACAAAATGGCTAGGCTAATTCGTTCTCGAGTTGAAGTATATAACTACGCATGCGTGGCCTTCGTGCTGTCAGATGCGCGGTAGATATGCGCAAACGGTACTTACTTTCTGGATGAGCTAAGTATGATCATCAATCA
>OU015503.1:116531359-116568859 GCA_907164885.2 Dolomedes plantarius | reverse complement strand
CTGGAGACGAAAGATCTGCAAAGTCAACAAAAGTATCGTGCATTCTTACGGGAGAGATTCCCTTGCTGTGTTCCAACAAAAGTTGGGACTATAGGAAAGTTTCACATTTATAAGTCACTATTTTAATTTAATATTTATCGACATAGATTAAGTTTAATCGTAAAATTACGGACATGAAAAAATGTTTAGTTTCAGAACAATAAGTATTTATTTTACGACAAATGTGTGACTGTTTTTTGTCTCGGTTGAATGTTGTACGCTTGTTTGGAAACATTTCTTTGATAAGGCATTTTGATTTCCAAAAGGGTACTGTGACGTCATATGACGCACTTCCGTGTACCAGCAGGTGGCGCGACGGGCGCCGGATGGAATGAGAGAGAAGCGAGTTGGATGAAAATGGTGGATGATGTGCGCGCAACAAAGATTGTAGCAAAATATATTCATGTTCTTTTTTTGTCTATATTTAATTGCAAAAATGTGTCGTTTTGTAAGTAAAGTCGTGGTTTTTTCAAAAGAAATAAAGTGTGATTATTCGTCTATACAATAACGACTAGTGTAGGTATTCTTCCTTATACGAGGAGACAATTGATGTTCTTCAAGATAGTAAGAGGTGATACCTTACAGGTACAACTCATTTAAATGGTCAGAGTGGGTTACTCAAGTTAGGAAAAACTTCTTAGATATTAAACAAACATTAAATAAACAGAAAAAGGCATTAAATAAACCTATAGTGCTTATCCAAAACATTACAAAGAGAAATAATAAGATAGAGAAACGGTTTGAAATTACTATGTAGTAAAATCTAGTATTATGTTACTACTCTGTAAAATTGCATGTTATAATATAGGCAGTCACAGTACCAACTCTATACAGCAATAAGGTAAAAAAAAATTCTAAAGAATTGCGGCTGCATTCAATGGAAAATGTTTTATTTGACTTAAATTATGCCTCGACCTAAGATTGTTACTTGCAAATATCCTCAAGGTAATTACATGAAATGTTCTGCTATTCAAAGTTTAAGAGGATAGATTCAATCGAAAGTTATCTGAACTGCAGGCTCCTAGAATTTTTAACTTATTGCTTTAAATCAGGGATTCCCAAACTTTTTACGTTTGCGGCACCCTTGAGAATAAGATTAGAAACTTGGGGCACCCTCGATAGAATTCAAGTTTTTTTTTCAACTTTTAAAGGGGTCAGGTACCTTTTAAGGCGACAATGGACCTTCAGATTTGTCCCCAAATGATTTTTTTTTCTTTCAGAAAATGATTCTGCAACTCATCAGCTTTAAATTAAAAAAAAGTATGTTGATCCGATCATTATTAACCGAGTTATAAGTATTTTTTTCAAACGTAAACAATGGAAATGTTAGTCAAATTAAAACTTTAAATGCCATTTTCTCAAAACAAGTTTTCATGTCGTTTCGGTAAGTTCAAAATGTTCCATGCGTCATAATTTTTCTCGAATTTTCATAAAATTTCATAAAATGATTATTTATATATGTTAGAATAAAACTTAGAAATCAATTCATTATACTATTTTAAAACAACTTAGAACTTTTACAATAGAAAAATTTTTTTCGATAAAATTTTGCATAAAATGACCAATTTTTATCGATTTTTTTTTTTTTAGTTTTTATAAATATGACTGTAAATCAAATATTGCTACTAACTTTTATTATAACTATATAAAGATAGAGAGAAAATTAGAGAGAAAAGAGAGAAATTAAGAGAGAAAATTAGATATCTGAGACAAAAATGAATGCGCATGGAGCATTTTTTAATAGAGTAATTAACAAACTGATTTTAATTAATATCTTAATTAATTACATTCTGATTTTTTTTTAATTTAGAATTTCCATCTCTAAAAAACACGGTATAAGTATACAAAATTTCATAGCAATTGGTTAATAAATAAAACAAAGTTTTTCATGGTCCATTGTCGCCTTAAAAGCTAAGAGACTCGCTAAACACATCCCTGTTTTCAATCAATAGTTATGAAAATCATTTATTCAGAAATATGAAAATTTTACTACGAGTCAAACACTCATTCTTCTTTATAAATATCGCTCTTAATTTTGAAGAGAAATATTTTTATTTTTTTAAATATCAACCATTGTTTTTTTCATTGTTATATCATTGCGCACATGATATCACCAGAACAGTTGGCTAGAATACCATGAAATTTTATAGACGTGCAATAGAAACATGTATCGACTATTATGTCATTCCTATTACAAAAATTTTAATCACAGTAAAATTTATCAAAAATTTTTTGGAAATAAAAAAAATTTAAATTTTTTTTTCTATGATGAACTTTCATTTAAAAGTTGGTTATGTTAAAGATGTGTTATTATAACTTAATTTTAAAATTAAAAAACCGTGTCTATTCATTAATATACAGATGAAAATAAACAAAGGGATAATGTGGATGTGGAGTTGTAAAATCAGCTACATACGCTAGCGTTTGATTTTTTTAAAAATCGCATTTGGTATATACCTCGTGATTCTATGGCTGCATAATTTGGATTTTTTTGGTTTCTTTATAAAGAGAATATTGACGGTGTTCGTAACCAATGAAAATTCTCATCATTTCTTTGTTCAGTTCCACTGCAGGAGGTTTGATACAGATTAACTTGAATGAGGATTTTCTGCATTCGAAAACCTTTATAGTTGTAAACATTTCAATTATATTCGTATATTTACCTCTGTTCTTTTCCTTTATATAATACTAGCCACATGTCACTGCGCATTTTGACAGCCATAATTAAATTCATCGTGTCTTTACGAATAAAGCAATTTTTTAAGCAATTTAAATTATCTTCTACCCTTATATGATTAGAAAAAATAAACTAGATTCCTCAGGTGAAAAAGGGGGGCATTCAGTGGCATGATGTCTGCCAAAAAAGTCGAGCAGTGTTATTAAAATCCCCTCAAACAAAGTTTTTTCCAAACATCTCAAACCTGTTAATTAAGCTGAATCATTATGACAAAAAAAATACGGTCAGATTTGTCTCTGTGTGAATATGTAAAATACTTGGTTCAGTGCTTATTTTGGATTTTTTGGCGCAGGGTCTAGATAGGACGTAAATTACTTAATAAGTTGTTTTTATAGACTAAGTAATTATTTGAAATGTAAATTTGTAATGTATGTAGTGAACAAGTAAATTTATATATTTATATTTATACCGGGTGGCCATAATTAAACTGACAGTGCTCACAGTGTTCTGTAGCGCGATCTATTTGCGAGAATGACGCCACATTTTGTAGGAAGATTAAACAAGACGGGGGACGAAGGATTCCGCGAAAAAATAAATTAGTTCCAAAAGTCACCGCTAGGGGAATATTTGGCGCTGTGTAATAGAAGAATGGACCTACGATAAATTCCGCTGTGAACCCACACCAAACAGTTACCTTTGGTGAATGTAAGGGAATTTCTGTGACTGCATGTGGTGATTTGTCATCCCAAATTCGGCAGTTCTGGGTATTCACAGTTCCATGCAGGTAAAAGTGGGCCCCGTCTCCCCATAACATTTTCCACGACCAAGCATCATCCACCTCCATTCTGGCAAGAAAGGTGAGAGCAAAAGTCAATCGCTTATCATGGTCGGGGTACAGTAACTCCTGTACACGGCTGATCTTGTACGGATAGAAGTTGATAATCTTTCGTAAGATTTTCCATACCGTACTGTAAGGCATATCCATATTCCGAGCTAATCCACGAGCGCTAGAGGTGGCAGCAATATTGTCTGGTCCTCTGTCGACAATCGCCGTGGCAACTGCTTCGATTGTATCCTGTGGTACAGGTTTTCGTCCTCTGCCTGACTGAACCTTCAGAGAACCTGTTTTCTCAAACGTCGCAACCATTGCTTTTAGCCCATTAACTGACACAGGACAGTTACCTTTACGCATTTTTTGTGCGTTCTAAAAGCACGAAGAGCGGCTGACGCGTTGCACTGGTTGAGGTAAAAGAATTTGACCAGTAACGCACGCTCGACTAAAGAAGGAGACATTGCACATAAACTTTCAATCCGATTGATTCGAAACGTAACACATTGCCTTTTAAAACCCAAGCAGCTGGCACTGTGCCAATGGATGTAACGTGAAATTTCAATAAAGAACTTCTTCTTCTGCTCAGCGTACGTGATATTGCAGATCACGAGACTTTATCGGTGTTTATGTAGATTTTACGCTTTTTTAAAAGTGTTGCCATATTGCACTTGAACTAAATAAGAAAATGTGCATAATAAAAGGTAATTTTATTCAGTATTAATTTTTATATTACACAGCGCCAAATATTCCCCTAGCGGTGACTTTTGGAACTAATTAATATTTCGCGGAATCCTTCGTCTCCCGTCTTGTTTAATCTTCCTACAAAATGTGGCGTCATTCTCGCAAATAGATCGCGCTACAGAGCACTGTGAGCACTGTCAGTTTAATTATGGCCACCAGGTGTATATATATATATATATATATATATATATATATACAGGTAGTCCTCCTACAGCACGTCATCTTACAACACGGTTTCGCTCTAACATGATAAAAAAAATTGCGAAAACCTTTGTACAACACTGTACTTCTACAGCACTAGGTAACATAATTTTTGTTTAACACATTTAAAAACTAAATTACCTTAAAATAATGACGGGAAGGAATATCAACTATAGTGGCTTTACATGGAAATGTATAAACAAGTTAGTTGTTGCAAAAAATCTAAAGAAAGAAAAAGGTTCTGAAAGTGAAGCTGATATTGTTCAACCAAAAATACGTTCCCCCTCCTTTCTATACTGGTTCTGAGTCTCATATAACACGGTTTCAAATAACACGGCATTTTCTAGGAACCTATCTACCGTGTTATAGGAGGGTTACCTGTATATCTATCTATCTATCTATCTATCTATATATATATATACATATATACATACATACATACATATATATATATATATATATATATATATATATATATATATATATATATATATATATATACTGTGTGTGTGTGTGTGTGTGTGTTTGTTTGTATGTGGGATGCTTCTGAATTTAAAGAAACGTCTTTCAAAAACCTTACTGAAAATATAATTCAAAATTTTCTTTTGGTGTAACGATTGTAAGAAACTACATTGCCATTTTTCATTTTAAAGCATTTCGAACACGAATTAGAAATTTTGAGTGTTTTCAGGCCTCTTTATATTTTAAATTCTTCCCAATTTCCTTTAATATCAAAAAATTTTCCGCTGGAATATATTATAAATAAATTATTACACTAGATACTGTTAGCAGGATTAAGTTGCATCTGAATGGGGGAACTTGAACAAGCGAAATGAAAGTTTTGCAGCGGCAGGGCCGGAAAAAGATTTGATATTTGAACTGAAGCTCAAATTAGCCGACAGAAGCAATTGTTGACCATTGAGAAAGCAGTCTCAGTTTAAGCTTCGCTCAGTACATTTACCATCCACGCAAAAAATCTCTCGTACTCATGCACTAGAGCAGCTAAACATTGATTGCTAACTACAAATATGTGCTATCAACTACATCCATGCAATCTAAGCTAAAAGGCAAAGCAAAGGAGCTAGTATATATAATAGTAAAAAAAAATTGTTTTGAAACTCTCTTTCGAAACACATATTGACATACGCAATTTCATTCTCGTGGTAAATGATTCGAGCGTATTCAGTAAATCCACTGTTTCACATAGTTTGCGTTGCTTTCACAATAGAGAGTCTGTTTAGGTATGGGAAAATTTTACATCACGGTAAGATATGTATAAATAAAACTAGTCTGTTTTTTATGTTAAATCATTGCTGCGTTAAAAGTGTTATCTATTTTTTTTTAAAAATTAATACTTAAAATTTTATTCTCTCCAGTCAAAAAGATTAATGACATTCATGCTCAGAATATTGATTTAAAATTTCCGTTTTATAGGAGCAAAATATAGATCTAGTCAAGACTCATTGGTGTTACGAATAAAACGTTCAGTCTAATATAGTCGACAATTAACTTCCGAAAATTGAACAGGCTATTGGAAAGTAGTATAACCTAAGAATAATAACATTTCACTAAAGGATTTGGGCTCAGTAAAATTGCTTAACCTTATGAACTCTTTTTTTTTCGGGGGGGAGGGGGGGAGGTTACCAATTGGGCCCTCTACGGTAAGTTTTACAAAAAAAAAAGTCCGGAAATTTCTTCGAAAAAGAATTTTAGGGAATATTATGCATTATTTTTTTTAAAATTGCGGGAGGCACTTGACACTGAAAGTAGGTACAATAGAATCTCGTTTATCCGGATCCCCGGATAATACAAATCAGATTTGTACACTTTTTTTAAATTTAATGTTCGCATTAGATAATAATATTTAACTATGATAACAAGAGCGTAACTACAAGTACGCCAACTATTTGCTTTTTAGTTTGATTCAATGTACAGTTAACGTAACTACAAGTAAGCCAAATATTCGCTTTTTAGTTTGATTCAATGTACAGTTCCTGTATAGGTTGTGCAATAAATTATGGTAATAAAATGCTTTTTGCCGAGTTTAAGAAAGCTTTACTAGAATGTCACAGAGTGTTGACGTGGATTGACCCTGAAAAGTTAGTTTTATATTTTTTAACGTCATGTAAACAGTGTAATTTTGTTACAAAACATAGATTTTATAGTAACAGTGGCGTAGCAAAGGGGGGGCAGGGGGTCTATCATGCCCCGGGCGCCACTCGCAGAGGGGCGCCAATGTAAGATCCATATATTATATTACTATATGTTTTCGAGGTGGATGCCAATATAAGGTCTATATATTATATTACTATATGTTTTTCAGGGGAGGGCCCCAATATAAGGTTTATATATTATATAACTATATGTTTTAAAGGGGAGGGCCCCAATATAAGGTCTATATATTATATTACTATCTGTTTTTTGGGGAGGGCGCCAATATAAGGTCTGTATATTATATTACTATATTATTTTGTGGGGGGCACCAATATAAGGTCTATATATTATATTACTATATGTCTTTAGGGGAGGGCACCAACATAAGGTCTATATATTATGTTACTATATGCTTTTCGGGGGGGGAGTGCCAATATAAGGTCTATATATTATGATATTATATGTTTATCGAGGGCGCCAATATAGGGTCTATATATTATGATATTATATGTTTATCGAGGGCGCCAATATAGGGTCTATATATTACATTACTATATGTTTTTCAGGGGGGGGGGCGGCGCCACAAATGTATCGTGCCCCGGGCGCCTGTTATGCTCGCTACGCCACTGTATAGTAATAAATGGTAAGTCTACTGAGTTCAGGATTTTGTTTTGCTTATTACCCGGATTATCCAAATTTCCGATTATCCGGATTGTGTATGGTCCCAGTTAGTCCGGATAAACGAGGTTTTACTGTACTTCTTTGGAAATGTCCCCTGAAGATCCGCGAAGATTTGATAGCTACTCTATTATAGGAGTACCCTATAGGTGAGCCAGCGTTGCTCCCTGCGAGGGGTACCACAAGGAAACGACTAAGGACCTGTTCACATAGCAGTCCGTTAGCGTAAGCGTAAAAGGAAAATAGGCGCTGAGACGGAAATAAACCAATCATAGCCTTTAACAATTTCGTTGCTAATCGTTTGGAGGTTTGTCATTGGTTAAATATATTTCGATGCTTTCACGCTTACGTTAACGGGCCGCTATGTGAACAGGCCCTTAGCCTTATTCGGAGTTTGAACCTAAGCCCAATGCGGGGCAGCTCAGAACGTTAACCACTACACCATGTGGGAGGCCCATGCATAAACTTATTTTACTAAATTTCTGTTCAGCATATCGTGTTTTTCTGCAATGTAAAGTGTTGATCATCGAAGTGTACCCTTACATACGTGACATAGCATTGGAAAGGGCGATAATGAATGCTTTCTTACGAATTTTTGGTTTGAAAAATCTAGTACTTAACATAATACGAATCTGTCTAATCAATTGTATAATAATGTGATTTTTTGAAAAATTATACTTCTTAGAAGAATAAATATTTGCATTTTTGATATTCTAATATACCAATCAAATAATTAGCTATGCCTAGACAACGGTAAATCCTTCACGTTGAGTCAAATATAATTTCCTCGAGTATATAAATAATTACTGTTCATATACATCTATGACTTCATAGAATTTTAGGCAAAATTTTGAGATCTACAGTTACGGTAAAATTTTGCTCGAAAAATTAAGGGTTTATTGTTACCTTAGACAATGGAAGGGGGTCGAGGGACCTTCGGCAACGAATTTTTTAATTTTCAATTTTTAACTCTGTATACAGTATGATAATAATTAACATTCCTTATGCCTACATTGAGGACCCTTAGAATTCAAAATAAGGATTTTTTGGCAGAAAGATGCCCGTTTTGACAAATTTTTTTTCAAAAATACTAGCATTTTTTAAAATTCTCCATGTGCATTTCAAATCATTTAAAAACCTTACCTTTTTTAATATAAGTTTACCGTATATATGTAAACATAATTATAGATTTTTGTATGAATCTAAAGATATATATATATATATATATATATATATATATATATATATATATATATATATATATATATATATATATATATATATATATATATATAAATGCATGTTATTTATTTTTATTTTTTGTTTTTGCTCTATATAAATTTGAAAAATATTTTTGGTTTTAAAGATTGCTGCACAGTTTTGTGACATACGCTCCCATTAACAATTCCGAGAAATTGGGAAGAAATCAGAAGAAAACGAATGAGCATGAAGCATTTTGAAAAATTCTAGCAATTTTGACAAGAAATTTTGAAAAACTGATGTTATTCTTCCACAGAATACTAATTTGTGGATCCGAAGTGCCTTCAATTTAGCAAAGCAAATTGAAAAATTGTGTCCATGTTTGTAGTGAATATTTCAAAGAAAATGACTATATATCTCCTAATTGTCTATAGATAGATAGTCTGAGGAAATGAAAATTGTCCAATGTCATCTTTGAAAACCTGCTTACCGTTCCATTAAGGTTACGTTGAGGTAAGGTTCCGTGAAGGTTTCCGTTAAGGCCTACATTAAAACGGCTGTTTTGGTGTAACATTTCGAACTTTGTTTTATTGCTTTATTTTAAAGGCCAATCTTTCAGGATTCTAAACCTGCTTTACTTTTATTCGTACGATCAGTGGATGAGAATTTATGGCCCATTTAATAAACCGAAACCTATATTAAAAGACCAGAAAGAGCACCTTGAAATGCATTTTCTAGAAAATTCCTTTTCAGTGACTTTTGTAAACGACAAAGCTAATCATTTAAAAAGTTTTCAATATAGGGCAATGAAATTTTGCAATACCGTTTAACATATTACTGACTATGTTTTGAACTAAAAGCTAAGCTATGTGTGTTCATTGAATCATTTTACAGGTACCTGCACTTGAATGAATATATATATATATATATATACATATACATACATACATACATACATACATACATATATATATATATATATATATATATATATATATATATATATATATATATATATATATATATATATATATATATATATATATATATATATGTATGTATGTATGTATGTATATATATATATATATATATATATATATATATATGTATGTATGTATGTATATATATATATATAAATCGGTGTTTTTTTACTTTTTTGGTATATTTCGGTGATTTTTGGAAATATGGTAAAACTTTTAGTTCAGAACACAGATAAGTGTAAAGGTAATATATACAGTAAAATCTCGTTTACCCGGACTAACTGAGACCATAGGCAATCCAGACAATCGAAAATTTGGATAATCCGGGTAATATAGGTAATAAGCAAAAAAGAAAAACAAAATCCTTGACTAACAGGATTATTAAAACTTATCACTTATCGTATATTACGATAAAAAACTATATTTTGTAACAAAAATTACATAGTACTGTTTACAAGATATTATAAAATATAAAAATAACTTTTCACACCATTTCGTAACAAAGAATTGGTAAGTCTAGTAAAACTTTCTTAAACTCGACAAAAAGCATTTTATTGCCATAATTTATTGCACAATCTATGCAAGAACTGTAAATTGAATCAAACTAAAAAGCGAATATTTGGCGTTCTTGCAATCACAGTTAAAAATTATTATCTAATGTGAACATTAAAAAAAATAATGTCTACAAATCTGACCCGGAGATCCGTATAAACGAGGTTTTACTGTACTATAAAGGAAATTAAAATATATTTCGTTGAATGGTGTGTATGGCATAAGAACTCCATTGTACTAAAAATGTATAAAAAATCCCTCTATTTTAAAATGTTATGAAATGTTTACCAAATTGTAGAATTGATTTTGTATAATTGTAGAATTGATATTGTAGAATTGATTTTTGTTTCATAACAGATTAAATAGCTGGCCCATTAATGCTGTGAATTAAAATATATTTCGTTGAATGGTGTGCAGGGTCTATGGCATAAGAACTCCATTGTACTAAAAATGTATTCTATTGTATTATGTATTAAATTATATTAAATGTTATTGTATTAAATGTTAAAAATGTACTCTATTGAATTGTGATGGGCGATATTGATCGCCCATTATGGGTACATCGGATAAAATACTGGCCCATTATAGGTGCATCAGGT
This sequence comes from Dolomedes plantarius, assembly GCA_907164885.2. Lineage (NCBI taxonomy): Eukaryota > Metazoa > Arthropoda > Arachnida > Araneae > Dolomedidae > Dolomedes > Dolomedes plantarius. Next base: position 116,558,206 of record OU015503.1, on the reverse strand, counting down.
TGGTTATTATTTATGTATATATATTTTTTTATGAATGCAGCCAGTGCGCTCCAATTGCTACTACAGATGTAAGACTGTTATTTAACTGGCAGGTAAAAATTTGGACCAGTTTGTTTTATCTATAGCTGTGAAAATTAAAATTTACTTCAATTTTTCTCTTAACCGGCCCATTACTGGTGGGTTTACCTTTATATATATATATATATATATATATATAAAACAGTTCCGTGACTGACTGACTGACTGACTGACTGACAGATAACGCACACACCAAACCGCTGGTTTAAGGGCTGAAATTTTGCATAGCGATTCTTCTTATAGTATAGGGGTAAACAAAGAAAGAATTTTGAAAAATTCTTAAGATTTTTCAAAATTAAATTTTTAAGTTGTTTTGCAAATTTTCTTACAGTTTGCATTTGAAATAATAATCCGAGGGTTATAAAATTTATATCACGAGAAAGATCATAAAAATTCCTTTAAAATGAAATCTTTTTCGAACCTTTACCTCCATTTTTTGGTATTTGGTGAATTTTCAAAGATTCATTTTTAGAATTTAATTTATTATTTACTAGCTGAAAAACCGCACTTTGCTACGGAGTACATTCAGATTAAATACAACCGTCAATGTGTGCAATTAATGCCAAAAAAAAAAATAAATATGTATATATATATATTTATAATAAATACAACGATCAATGTATACAATTGATGTAAAATATATATATATATATATATATATATTTAATAAAAAAAATTGTAAAGGATATTTTTATAGACAAAATAATGTAGAAGAAAATATTCAAATTTAATCTAATAGGACATACTAAAGAATATAGTACAGTTTGAGGAACATACCTTTTACTGTATTTTAATATTTTATTGGATAATATCCAATCGTCTGCTGCAGTAGAAAGAAAAAAATATTTTTTTGTCTATTTCGTTGTTATCACGTGACGATAAATTTATTTAAAGTACCAGAAAAAGAAATCACGTGATCGGCATTTAATAAATTAAATTCTAAAAATGAATCTTTAAAAATTCACCAAAAATCACAAAATGGAGCTAAAGATTCGAAAAAGATTTCATTTTAAAGGAATTTTTATGATCTTTCTCGTGATATAAATTTTATAACCCTCAAATTATTGTTTTATATGGAAACTTAAAAAAAGTTACTAAAACAGCTTAAAAATTCAATTTAAAAAAATGTAAGAAGAATTTTTCAAAGATCTTTCTTAGTGCACCCCTACACTATAAGAAGAATCGCCATGCAAAATTTCAGCCCTTTAGGTCCAGCGGTTTCGTCTGTGCGTTGTATGTCAGTCAGTCAGTCAGTCATTTACGGAACTGTTTTATATATATATAGACTAGCTGAAAACCCGCACTTCGCTACGGAGTACATTCAAATTAAATTCAACGGTCAATGTATGCAATTAATGCCAAAAAAAAATAAAAATATATATATATATATATATTTATAATAAATACGACGATCAATATATACAACTGATGTAGAAATATATATATATATATATATATATATATATATATAAATCGTAAGGGATATTTTTATAGACAAAATAATGTCCAATCGTCTGCCGCATTAGCAAGAAAAAAAATATTTTTTGTCTATTTAGTTGTTATGCACGTGGCGATAGATTTATTTAAAGTACCAGAAAAAGAAATCACGTGATCAGCATTTAATAAATTAAATTCTAAAAATTTATCTTTAGAAATTCACCAAAAATCAGAAAATAGACGTAAAGATTCGAAAAAGATTTCTTTTTAAAGGAATTTTTAGGATCTTTCTTGTGATATTAATTTTATAACCCCCAAATTATTATTTTAAATACAAACTTTAAAAAGTTATAAAAACAGCTTAAAAATTTAATTTTAAAAAATCTAAGAAGAATTTTTGAAAAATCTCTCTTAGTGCACCCCTACACTATAAGAAGAATCGCCATGTAAAATTTCAGCCCTTTAGGTCCAGCGGTTTGTTTTGTGCGTTGTATGTCAGTCAGTGAGTCAGTTACGGAACTGTTTTATATATATAGATTAAATGCTGATTACGTAGTTTCTTTTCTTTTTTCGATACTTTAAATTAATTTTGCATCACGTGCATAACAAAGACAATAAATTGACAAAAAATATTAAAATTCGGTAAAAGATAAAACTCAACCACTATTCTAATTGAGATGGAAGTTTTTTGAGAATTTAATTCAAATTAGTATGTTTTATAGATATTGAACATAGAAATTAATTGCATACATTGACCGTAGTATTTAATTTGAATATTTTCTTCTACATTATTTTGTCTATAAAAATATCCATTACGATTTTTTTTATAATTATATTTTTTTACATCAATTGTATACATTGATCGTTGTATTTATTATATATAATGGATTGTACGGTGTCTGAGTGTGTTTATTTAATAGATCATACTCATCAGAAACAATCCATTGGTTTTTAGACAGTATTGACACAGCTGATGAAGAAATGCTGTCAAAAACCTTATTCATACTTTTCTTTACATGTTGGATGTTCCTGGCTTCAAGTAGCTTTAGAGCTATTACTGGTTTTCTCTTTCATCTTATTCTTATTTATATATATATATATATATATTTGGCATTAATTGCATACATTGACCGTTGTATCTAATTTGAATGTACTCCATACGGGTATTCAGCTAGTTTTTAATAAATTAACCAATGAAGCAAATTTAATGAAAATTTTGGAATGCTAGATGAAACATGTTTCAAGAAAAATATCAGATTGGTGTAAATTATTTAAATTAATTAGGAAAACTTAAGGAGGGTGTTGTTTTCCTGTTTTCTAATTACTATTTGTCACTGCTTGCATGATAAATGATGTGAATTTTAATTTATTAAACGAAAGATATTTTAATTTAAAGAAAACATTAGGATAATACTGACCTAAAATCTTTTAATTACCTTCATTTTTAATATTTATAATTAACAAAGAGTTAAAAAAATATTTTTACAAATATTTTGTCATAAAACCTGCTGTAAAGTTTTTATTACCTACGATAACACTAAGCTTTTAAGTCATTTTATGTAGAATGTTAATATTAGCGTGCGTCGAAAATTTCAAGCATTTATCTGGAACAGGTTTTGAGAAATCAGAAAATCATATTTTGAGATAGATGCATATAAAGTTAAAATTTTGTATGAAAATAAGTTTGGATGTTCAGAATTATTTTAATATCTCATGATATAATTGCCGTATCACAAAAAGGGTGGTACAAAATTGTTCATAATAAATCCAAGTATAAATTAATATAAAAAACAAATAGATTGTTTCACCATTTTAAAACTGTTATGTCCCCTTAAACTGAAACTCACCCTTTTCAAAATTGATACTCTGTTGTAACATTATACTGGTTGGATTCGAGAAAAAGGATTTCTTTTGATTTCGTTCATAGATTAAATGTTGTTTCAGTTTCAGGATGTATTTGATAAAAACAATAAAAGCTTAGTGAAATATTATAATTTGAGGATATCTGGCTGAAAATTTTCCTCAATTCAAGCCTTTACTTAAAAATTTGACTTAAGGACGCTCACAAAAACTAATCTCAACAAACGTTTTGGTTGGTGTGAGGTTAATTAAACTAAATTTACTTAATAGGAAAAGATAACCATTAGTTAAAAAACTTATGTAAAATTTAATTCGTTAATCGAAAGGAATTGTTCCGTATCTAATGTTTTTGCTTTGTGAGTGTTGCTATAAAGGAAATACCAAACATAAACAGTCCGATTAACTAAAAATGGCAAATGAATAGCCAGATGTTTTTCTTTTTATGATTTAGCGTACGAAAAATGAATCATCACTTTCAGAGTTGGCAAAAACATAACTTCCAAAGAAAGAACTTTATGTTTTATCATCACCCAGTTTTTAAGAAAACACTTATTCTCTAAATAACATTTGATTATAGAAATATATAAAATAATTCAAAGTGTTATTGTGTTAATTATAATACTTTTTTAAATCGTAATTGAAGGGCGGAAAATATTAAAGATCAGATTGAATCTGGTTGCATATTTTGTAGCTTCATGAATGTCATTAAAATTTGTCTCTGTAGAGAATAATATTCATATAGACTAAACTAAAAGAAAATACAAAGCCGAATGAGTATTTTCATTTGCAGCTTAATCGCAGGTGAAATGAAGCGGTTGGTTATTTCGAGAGGAAATTAAGTTTTTTAGCGCGGAATATTATTTTATGGTTTTACCACGTATGATTTAATTTTAAAGATAAAGAAAAGGAAGATAAAGGAAGTGTTTTAAATTTATGTAGTTTACTGGATCGAAAACAGCACTAAACCAGTCAGTAATATAGTAAAAATATTTTGTGAAATACTTTTATAGTTAGTTTTGACCACAGATCTCTCTTTCACAGTGTTTAAGAGCATTTAGTTGCCTTTTGATACAAATTTCAATTACAGGAAAATTTCCTTTAAAATTATATTCTTTACATTCCAGGTAACTTTTCAATGAATGTTCAAAAACACATGAATGCTCAATAGAAATGAATACATAATACACAGTAAGGATTTTATTTGCACATATGTGTTTTGATACTGGTAGAAAAACTTCCAGGCATTGGTATTTGGACGAAGAAAATAATATCTATTACGCAAAAGTTTCTTAAGCAATTCTACAATTTATATTAGAATGCAAAGGCCCGAGGAAAAGTTCTGATGGCATTTTAAATTTCTGAAATGTGTTAAATGAATTTTTTGTAAATGTAGCAATAACCATTCAAACTGTAGCTGAGCCAAAAGTTTTGAAACTTAGAATCAAATTTAAGTCGTATATTTTACACGAATAATTGCTATATATATATATATATTTTAGAGCATTGGAGAACTATGATTTAATAAACTGTAAGGCTGAATGTCAATTATGTTATCAGAATTTCAGGAGGATATACAGCAAAAAAGTTTTCAAATGATGCTGCGTAACTCTAATAATTAATTTGTTTGGTATATCACAAAGTTTGTATGTGGGGATTATTTTAAAAGTAACCGAACAGAACTCAATGATTCTGGAATAGATGTTTCTCGGTAAAAATATGCTAAATATCTTAGGGATCTAAAATAGAGAAATTATAAAATTTTGCCTTTTTTTAACGGAATTTCAAGTCATGAGTGTATTGGGCGTATAATGTTTGGACTAATTTTGAATTTAGAATGGGAATTGTTTTAAATTTCCATAATAAAAACATTAATTTTAATTAAAATGTAACGCATAATTTTCTCATTCATTGTCATTAAAAATGTAAATATAGAGGCTAATTTATTTAGGTTGATATGTTTTTCAAAGCCTAGTTAACAAAAGAAAATACATCTTTATTTTATATGCGCTAACCTTTGGTACGTAAACTTTGGGTTTCGATCGTTGCATGAAAGTTTGTGGCCATCTGGAATACACATTAAAAATGCAAAAGGTCCTGGTCTGTTTAGACCCTGGGTTTAAAGGACAATTACAGAGCCTCCCAAACAAGTCAACCTTTGCGGATTAGAAGCGGGAAGGCATGCACTTTTCAGGGAATGCCATTGTATAGAGCGCCAGCTAAATGAGATTTTTACAAAATGTGCTTGCCGATATTCTCTATACCTTTTTATGTATAACCAGTTGATTTTTAACAATTTCTCAAAAATAATTCATGACAAATAATGTTTGAAAAAGGCTGACGGGGGGAATTGGGGATACTTATTTCTAAATTCTGAATATGTTTCTTAACAAAAAACAACGAAGGCAAAATTTGGAGACCGCCTGACATTGCATGGTTTTCTAAATAAAATATTTAAATTTACTCGATTATTACAGCCTTTCCTTGCACAACAGTCGCACGATGGCAGAATGCCTAGGGCGCTGGAATTCGGTGTCAGATTTCCATTGTTGGCATGGATATTTGTACCAGTTCGGAATCTGTTTCAATCGGTAGGTCACAGTCTAATGAGCAAAATGTGACCATATTATGCTCTCGACCTTCTCTCCAACTCCTCGCACATTAAGCTCACACGCTATCCTTCTATCACATTCGTTCCTTTTGTAACAAAATGCGCGTTCCCTGTTCAAGCCTTCTTCGTTGTTTGATATCACCGAGATAAGACAATGATAATGTTTAGATTTTGAATCTACAGTTTGAAGAGCCATTCTTTCGAAAGTGATTGCAGAACGCGATTACTACTAATTGCCGATTCGAAGTCATGATCGACGCCTCTCTATGCCATAGACGTCTATGGCACAGTCATAAACAAATTTCCTCAGGCCTCCTTTTGAAATATCTCAGGCTTCAATGGATGGAGTGGATTTCTCCTGTGCTTACCTTCCACGCCTGGTAGTTGGTGGCGAGCATGATTTGGCTTCTCCTCATTTGCCTGAACAACCTCCTGTGGACCCATCCTCGGAACACCTTCTGGATGAGCGTTGCCAGCTCGTGCAGACTCTCATGTCGAAACTGTTCCAACTCGTACAGCTGAAAAAAAAACGGGGAAAACAATGAGCCGGTACGTTTCCTGTAATGACTCCCTAAGGGAAGTGGGTATACGAAATATTTCCCATGTAATAGTACTTTAGGGAAGACGAGAGTTATGTTCATTCTACAAGCAATTCTTTTATCCTATCTCGAGGTCCCCAAGTATCTATTCAGAAACTGATTTACCGATATTCAGTTCAAAAGTAAAATTTTACCATATAAATGAATTTAATTTTGTCTCCACTTAAAATACCTCAAAGGTACGTACTAAAGAACTTCAAAATAAGTATTTTTCTTCAAAAGAACACCATTCTTGTTATGCGATTATTTTACTGAAGTATCTAGACATATTGTGCAGTGAGGTTTTAGATGTGCTTGGTGATGGATCAGCTAATAATGTTGAGAAGCCCCGTAGTGATCAGTATAAAATTCTGGTAAAATTGTTTTCAACGGAGATAGTTAAAAGTGGTGATGAGAGATAGCTAATAAGATCTGAAGGAAGGCATTTTTATAACTATCAGAATTCATGGTGTTTTCCGATAATGTGACTTCTTGTCTGTCAGAAAGCATAAGAATCATAACCGAAACCTTTTTGCGAAATAAGTTATCGTGATATTTTATGATAATTTTTACGAACTTTTCTAAATGTTAAATAATCTGTTTTCGCATATTTATGCGAACAGTTACCCAGGTAGCACACATCGATGGCACAAAAGCAAATTTTCATTACACAGTTTGGGAATGGTTACCGTTGGCTGAACTTCCAGAAACAAATATGGGCCAATAGCAAAATGTTTATGCTGGGCCAGCAGTTATAAAATATTGTTGTTCCAACTGCAAATAAGATTTGAACTGATCGCCCAACGGTTGGTCCAACTAACTGCCAACCGTTGTTTCAGCGTAACCCCAATGGCCAAGTCCAACTGTTGGCCAACTATGCTAAATACGATTGCCCAAAAATTTCCAATCGGTATTGTGTTACTTGGGTATTAACTTTTTCACTTTTATACGGCACGATATTAATGGTGACATCTTTCTTTCCTGCGACGAGGAAAATTCTGACATGCTCTCTCTTGCTTTATGAAACACATGTCGGGGAAAAACAGATCATTACTGTAATGCATGCAAATTAGGATATGAGAATTTCGTGTCACTCTTCCTTACCGTTTTACTGCTCTTGATGAAGACCTTGGTCCTTCCGAAGCTGTATTCGGAGGCGTGGACGGGCAGGTCCCTGAGCAGATGTGTCACCCCCTCGACAGGAAGCCCCGCCCACGAGGGCCACGTGTGGATGGACAGCATCTTGTACCGCGCCAGGAAGGACTCGTAATCCTGACGGTGAGCGAAGCCTACTCGGCGCATGCGCACGTACTCCAAGAGACTGAAAGAAAGCCAGCAGTTACAACAATGTTCTAAAAGGTCATTTCATATCAAAGAATGCTAAGATTAGTATATTCAGACGACCGCAATACACTGGCGTGCAAAACTTAAGGACCGTATTGTGTTTTCATACTCTCTTCCCAATGAAGAAACCTAGATGAATGAAATTCACACTACAAAGACCTCAATATGTACCAAAATGGTGGATGAAATAACAAACACGCAAAAATAATACAAACGTTTATTCAGATAATTTATTAAGAAGTAGCTAGAAAGCATTACATATGATCCTACAAAGGCGTATTTCTCAAAGATTGAATAAAGCAAAGAGGTGGTGTTCTGAACGGATTATGATGTCCCTTAAATCTAATGATTGCTTTGCAACGTCTAACCATGCTTAAAATGAGTTGGTTTATGAGAAGTTGGGGTAACATTGCCCACTCTTTTAGTGCTCTTTTCAGTTCATGAATATTTTGAGGTGAAGTTATGCTTGCCGCAAGATGTCTCCCCAGAGCACCCCACAGCTGTTCTGCTGGATTCAGTACTTTAAATAGATTCAGTCCATTCAATAGATTCAGTTCATCAACAGTTCATTCACTACGCACACCCAATGAGGTCTGGAATTATCGTCTGTGGGAGCCAATGGCACCTTGGAAAAGACGTACGTAAGAAATGATCACCTAACTGTAGTAGCGGTTTCCGGTTACTGAACCACGTTCGAAAATGTGGAGCTCAGCACAACGATTTAGCATGATGCCTCCTCAGACCATGACACCTGCACCTCCATACCGATCTTTTTCGGAAATATTTTCTGGATGATACCGTGCTCCCACCTCCCTCTCTCCAGATTAGCTGACGTCCAGAATGGCTAGTTAGACAGAACCAATTTTTAGTAGTTAAGAATACCGTGTCCCCATTACTTGGAGTCTAATCTTTGTGGGCCTTATACCATTTCAGATGTTGTCTCCGATGTGCAGGTGGTAGCGGGATGCAAAGTTCTGGCCGTCGGGCGAATAGGACACCTTTATGCAAACATTGGTCTCCACTCCAACAGGAATCTCCACACTTTGCGTCCTGTGACTATATGCAATTGCTTTGCAATATTGCATGCCATCTGTTTTTTTCGGCCTTTTGGACAATATATTGGTCATCCTTTGGTGTCGATTTCTTTGGGCGACACCACTAATTTTTCTAACAGCTTTTCCTGTTGCTTTGAAGGTATTTCATACACGTTAAACAATGCTGAGGACGATACCAAAATCTTCATCTACACTGTTCACCCTGCGTCCTTCCACGAGCTTACCGATTATTCTGATACATGTAAAGTAATCTAACTGCATCCTACTACACATTTGTATTACCTGTAACACAATTACAAATCACTTTAACTTCTTACAATGACGAGGACACCAACTTCCTATTCCCTAATTTTTCTTAGAAAAGCTACTTTTATCAAGTTCAGCCCTGTCATGTGTTATGCAACGTGACTAGCAGAAAATTTACTTATGTGTCATCTTTCTACGGATCAGGAATCTTTATGCAAGTCCCCTCTAGCTCTTGAGATTCATTTTTTCGGGTTTAAACTAATGGAGCACTATACGTCCAAGAAAGTTTGCATGCCAATGCACATTAAAAGAAATCGATTAAAGAGAGAGAGAGTTACATTTTCATTCCATAAACTTCGAAGCATGATGATGCAAAGTTATTTAAATTAAAAAAGGACATTTGTACTTAAATCACTTTTATAACAGTTGACTACTCTCCCATTTCATTCTGCCATAGTTAAACTTCTGTTACATTTGTGGTAAAGATTCTCTTAGATTGACTGCCATGTGGTATTAGATCCCACTCAGGATTGGAAAGGATGTTTATAGTTGCTCGAAATTGGCTTTAAATTGTAAGTCGCCACCTGTTAAGCTCTTGCATAACAAAATAAGACCTAAACTCCAAAATTAAACCAACCACTATTCGCTATTTGGGGAGCAAAATTTGGTTAGCTCAGGGGTATACGACAGGAAAGGCAGAGTATTAGAAGAGGTAACCAAACCAGAAATAGGCATATACAAGGCATTCAACCCTTATGTTCACTTTTCCATGCTGATCAAAGAGTGCTAGAAGCTGCAAGAAAAAGTGTATATCATGCTATAAGTATATTTGACTCTACGAGTTCGCGCCTTACGTTTGCCACGGTAATTAGCATACGTTCAAAATCCGCTTTAAACTCTATATTCCAGTCTGCTTTGTTTTAATTTAGGGAAAGATGACTCCAAACAACAAAGCAAACTGCATAATTCGGCATCATTTATCCTTCCGGCGAGGGTGTGTACAATGCAATTTTGTTAAGCTAAATAACATTCTATAAAGGTGTTGGATACTTTGAAATGTATATGATCCTTAAATGTTACACACACAAAAAAAGAGTGTATTACGAGTTATGAACTGAGCAATTTTGCTTTGGCATTCATTCCCGGTATTTGCAGTTATTTAAATTTATTGGCTGAGAAAAAGGAATTAGGATAATTAAAATTAATATAATATGAAAACCGTTGTCACGTCTTAACTATAGATAGAGATTCATTAGAAAAAAGCCTCCCATTTATAAATCTTATATCTTGTGCCACCGAGTTCTGACTAATATCTCTTCGGTTCAAACATCTCCCTTTCCTTATCGGAATCACGCCGTCCATTACACTAAACTAATGAATTGGATTTTAATTACGAAAAATGAACTCAATACCTCAGATCTCGGGCGGCAGATAAAGCGAATGACGTTCAACCCCCCCCCCCCCCCCCCCAAACCTCCATTTTGGTTATTCGCACGCTTTCTTTTTGTTCCGGACAAAAATAGAATATTGATACTTTTTATACAAACCGTAATTTTATAGGCCTATTTCAAGCCCTTTTTTTGAGGATTAGGTTAAATAAGTGACTAAGAAGAGTTATAAAAATTTCGAATGCGTAAAGGCTTACCAATTGTGAGGAAATTTGAAAAATTGCTTACTGAGCAAATTTTAAAAAAATCGTGAATTCAGTTGATATCTAAATATTACCAACCGTTAGTTTGTATACGATATGGCCTTCGTGATTTAATTGATAGATATGTTATTCGTATTTTGGTGTAATTTACCATTTAAGTGTGTTCTTTCACTCACTACAGCCTATTATGTTTCATTTTGCAGCTAAAAGTTGGAGAAGTGAGGTTAATAGAAACGCATGAGACCTGTTTGCTGTCCAACTGAATCAATATTAAGGCCGTCTGCACACGGAGCAACTCAAAAGAAACTGATAACTGACTCCAGTCACAAACCAGTCCGTGATGAGTCGTAACCTGTGTAACTGAATGGAGCCACGCACACGGCGCAACTGGTTACAAACTCGTCGGACGAGTTTGTAACCAGTTGAATCCGTGCTCAAGTGTTGCGACTTCCCAACTGAACCACGCTTGTAACAGAATTGTACATCTTTTTATATCCCGACAAGCGATGTTAAATACATCCGAGCCTAGGCCGGACGTTCAATCCGTAGACCGAAATGTCCCTCTATGAGGTCAGAGAGGGTGGGAGAGAGTACGATATTTCCAGATGTGACCCCCCCTGAGGGTGCTGCGACAAAATTGCACCTGGCTCAATCAGACTATGATCCTTGTGGTGCCATTACAAACCGGAACCGCACACATCTAACTGCCCGCTAGCCTATATGGACCTTGTCTGGAATCATTTCTGACCAGGGGGCATTAGAAACAACAACAACAACATCAACAACAACATCAACAACAACAACGACAACATCATATTCTTTTATCCTCAAGGGCGAGCGATTATACAACTTTTAATTGTTCAACTAAAAATCGATAATGCGCGGCTGGCCTATCCATCTGTTGGAAATATTACACCTCATTCTCTTTCGAAAACTAAACCAGACTTTGTACCAAATACGATAGAAAATGTGTTAATATCCATATAGAAAATGTATTAATATTTTTGTTTCTAGGTGTATGAATGGCAAATTTGTCGTGGTTTTGAATAACTAATTAGATGAAGAATATGTGTGTGTTCATACAACCTTCATGTTGGATAGGAAATGCCGTAGTATGGAGTACAATGCTCAGTTAGATCTTGACACTGAAATGGATCGTCTAGTTCCCCAGGATTAGCCTTTAGTTAAGAGCATAGAACTAGAAAACTGCAATTAACCTTACGAAATTTCAAATTCAACGTAGACACTGCAATTTCTATCACGACTTGTCGATGCGACTATGATAGCTCTTAAAAGAACTAAATCCCAAAATATCTTCACGTATTACATTGCTATGCTCTAATATTCTCGTTCATTTACTTCAACCTGTGTTGATGAATCTGATAAATGACATGGTAGTTCAGTGGTTAGAATGCTGGTCTCAGACATCCGACAAAAGGTGCGGACACTACCGTAGGGTACTCAACGTAGACACTGCAATTTCTATCACGATTTGCTGATGTGACTATGACAGCTCTTAAGGGGTCAGGTACCTTTTAAAGACCAAGAGACCCGACAAACATATCTCTATTTTCAATCCTCAGTAGTTCGAAAATAATTTATTCAGAAATATGAAAATTGTAAGATGAGTCAAACATTCTTTCTTCTTTATTAATAGGGGCTCTCAATTTTTTTCTAGCTTTAAGAGAAAGTTTTTAATTGTTTAAAACGTCAACCATTGTTTTTTCATTATTATGTCACTACGCACATGATATCACCAGAACAGCTGGCTAGAATACCCTGAAATTTTATACATGTACATCATAATCATGTATAATTAAAATGACCAACTATTATGTCGTTCCTATTATAAAAATTATAATTACAATAAAATTAATCAAAAACTTTTTGAAATTAAAAAAATTAAAAACTTTTTTTTCCTATGAAGAACAAAGAATTTTTATTTCAAAGTTAGTCATTCATATATAACTTAATTCTCAAACTAAAATAAATGAATCTGTATATTAATGAATACACACAAGTCTGCACGCAGTGATATAACATTGAAAAAACAATGGTTGAAATTTTAAAAAATTAAAAAACTTATCTTCAAGCTAGAAAACTTTGAGAGCCATATTTATAAAGAAGGAAGCGTGTTTTACATCACATTAAAATTTTCACATTCCTGAATAAATTATTTTCATAATTACTGATGATTGAAATTAGGGATATTTTTGTCGAGTCTTTTAGCTTTTAAAAGGTACCTGACCCCTTAACAGAACTGCATTCCAAAAATTCGTCCCCTATTACATTGTTATGCTCTAAAACTCTTGTTAATTTACTTGAACCTGCGTGAAACTTGGTCTTTTTGAGTACAGTGAATTCATTTATGCTATTTTTCCATAAGTGAAATTAGAATGGCTGAAATTTGGGCAAGAATTGAATCGTGTAAGTCGACATCTTTAAATACGACTTCATTTACTCAAATCGATGCAGTTGCTTGGACGCTTTCCCGCTTCACGGTAGCCAAAAAAGAGAGCCCTAATTTAAGCGACAGAAGTATTGTATTATTAAGCACTCTCTTCCAATGATCGTGCTATAATTTCATGCACTTATATCACACTTACCCGAGATACCTGACTTGGTGCTGGACGAGAGCCATTTCAAAGATCATAGGTTGCTTGAGCTCGTTCGGCTGCAAAGAGAGAGAAAAAGAAGAGGTAAACATATAAAATATGGAACGATTAGATGCATTATATGTCATGTATTGGGCCACACTTCCGAAAGGAACATTCTCTTGAGCTGGCAGGTTCCCAAAATTATACTTTCCCAATTATGTGTCGAAGCCAGAAAAATGGATGAGGTCGGGGGAGGTGACGTAATGAGTTCTTTCTCATCGGCACAAGCTATTTTCGTACAATAAAGAAGAAACTAAGGAAACTTAACGATATGATTTTTGTTTCTCTTTGATTGCTTTATATATATATATATATATATATATATATCCTATAGGACTTCGACGTCTAGAGGATTTGACTTAACGGAAGATAAAAAACAAATCGAAAGCATTCCACAGTTATTTTATTGCAACATAACATAACATTCATAATCTATGTATATAAAACAGTTCCGTAACTGACTCACTGACTGATATACAAAGCACAGACCAAACCGCTGGACCTAAAGGGCTGAAATTTTGCATGGCGATTCTTCTTACGGTGCAGGGGTGCATTAAGAAAGATTTTTCAAAAATTATTCTTAGATTTTTTAAAATTAAATGTTTAAGCTGTTTTAGTAACTTTTTTTAAGTTTGCATTTAAAATAATAATTTGAGGGTTATAAAATTTATATCGCGAGAAAGATCCTAAAAATTTCTTTAAAATGAAATCTTTTTCGAACCTTTACTTTGATTTTCTGATTTTTGGTGAATTTTTAAAGATTCATTTTTAGAATTTAATTTATTAAATGCCGATCACGTGATTTCTTTCACTGGTACTTTAAATAAATTTATCGTCACGTGCATAACAACTAAATAGACAAAAAATATTTTTTTTCTTGCTAATGCGGCAGACGATTGGACATTATTTTGTCTATAAAAATATCCCTTACGATTTTTTTATAAATATATATATTTTTTTCTACTATATATTGATCGTCGTATTTATTATAAATATATATATATTTATTTTTTTGGCATTAATTGCATACATTCACCGTTGTATTTTGAATGTACTCCGTAGCGAAGTGCGGGTTTTCAGCTAGTATATTATAATCACTTTCTATTCCAACGAACTAGCTGTAAGTAATAAATAGTCTCGTGATAAAAGTAATATGCAATAGTGTCGTGTTAAAACTAATGTGAGATAATCTCGTGTTAAAAATAATCCGTTTACACAACCTCGTCATCAAAACTAAATGCCAACTATAAATGCAACCATAAAAATCATACAGATTCGGCCATACTGGAAGTCACTGATCTCAGGGACATTTTAAAAAACAAAATTGCTCAATTCTCTCTCTTAGAGCTGCCTTTGTCTGAACAACCTTAGCTGGAGGTCTTTTGATTGTGATTGTATTTGAATGATCACTTTGAGGAGGAATAATAATATTAACATCATACTGTTCCATCACATTCCGTACACCTTTGCCTTTTTGACCAATAATAAAACGACGTAGATCATTAGGCATTTCAATTTCTTCAGTGATTGGCACAAGATCCAATAAGGCCTGTTTGGCAGAAATGCAGTTTTCTTGCCTTCCTTTAATTTTGATGGTTTTTCTTTGGTCACTATCTGACACCTCATCATGGTTATCTCCATTCATAACAGGCCTTTCATTACGCTCTCGATCAGGAAATTTAATCTTAACATAA
This sequence comes from Dolomedes plantarius, assembly GCA_907164885.2. Taxonomy (NCBI): domain Eukaryota; kingdom Metazoa; phylum Arthropoda; class Arachnida; order Araneae; family Dolomedidae; genus Dolomedes; species Dolomedes plantarius. The sequence continues at coordinate 116,542,998 of OU015503.1, read as the reverse complement.
AATTGTCGTTGAAGGTTTTGTACTTTCGACCCTCTAATTCCTAAAACAGTTCAATGATACTCTTGAGGAATTATAAAATCAATGGTCACCATGGCATCCAAATCTGTGACTATTTCATGTAGACGTTGCTTAGCTCTTTCAGCAAAATCTTTTGCACCTTTCAAAGAGGGAAACTTATGGAAACACCACCAAACTCATCAGCGATTCTTCAGAGCACTTCACCACGTCTAACAACAAAATAGCGATGGTGTTTTTGGATCAATATCACTGTAGATTTTAATAGTATTCTCCAAGTCCTGAGTAATTTTATTTAGTTCCTTTTTAGCTGCCTCCAGCTCTTCTTTTCGACCAATAACAATGAAAGTGTCATGATCTTCATAATTTTCATTAGGAAAGATCATTCTAGCTCCTGTTTTATCTTGTAACCTTTTAATGTTTCTTCCTAATCAAAAATGTGTGTTGTTCTGGTTTTGCTTTCACTTCAACACTATAATTTGTCAGTTGCTTTTCATTAGATAGTTCAATCAATAGTTTTTGGGCTTTCAGTACAATATCTTTTCTACCTTCAATTGTTATAACATCAGATTCTGTACCCTCATCTGGAAGATCAACTCTGGTATTGGTCTCTTCTCGTACCTTTTTAATATTTGCTCCTCCTTTTACAATGATAAATTTGTGAATTTGTTTGTAGATGGGAGTATCAACAATTAAATTGTTATTTTTCATTTCTTCATGCATCCACTGTAAATATTTTTAACAAGCATCTACATCTTGCTTTGGTCCACGGATAGCAGCATTGTGACTTCTTGAATCGGAAAGGTTATATTAACTTGACTGAATTTATCCCTGACATTCCTAATTTTTTCACCTTTGCCAACGATAATGTTACGATGGAAGCGCTGTTCAATAATAAATTCGGGAAGAGTTCCGTATCCTGTGCCGCTTGGCGCTATTTGGCGCTGTTTCTCATTTTTCCGCCAAACGCGGAAAACTCAGAATAATGTAACCTACCTAAGCGACGCCATTTTTTCGGCGGCACTTAAGCTTAAGGTATCCGACTACCTTCGGAGCACAACAACAACAACCAAAAAAAAAAAAACATACTTGCGTCAATTTCTGTCAAAGGGGTATAACACCAAAACACGAAAATGATGAAAAAATAGACCATGACTATGCAACTTTTAAAAAAATTTATAAATTTGGGTTGAAATTTAGCAAATGTTTACAAAAACGGCTCTAGCTCTAAAAAAAAATTATGCATATAACATTAATTTATTTTTGTCATATGTACATAAGTACCTCCTGAGTGTAATGAACTAAAAGCTGATCGATATCGTAAAATCTAAAATTATTATTTGATCATTATATGCAATTCTAGCAATTTCTCAGGAGATTTTCTAAAAATGCATCTATAAATCAACAAATAAAATACCCCAAACCAAATCTGTATTTCATTACATTCTAAATAATAAGAAAAACATATGGGAAAAATTTCATAGACATATCACAATATTTGTTTACATTTTTGATGAAAAATGAGTTTTTCAGAAAACATAATTAGTTTTGAACTTGTATTAAAATTTATAGCTGCTGCTGACTAGGGATGCGACATCGATGTCGATGTTTTCAAAACATCGATGTTTTGATAAAAACATCGATGTTTTAAACATCGATTTATTGAAGCCGATGTTTTTTTAACATCGATGTTTTGTGCTCGATGTTTTACGTTGTCTCGATGTTTTTTTTTGTAATGAAAAAGTACCGTAATTAAAAAAAATTACCACGTAGCATAATTTTCACACTCAGTAAATGTAAGTCGGAATTCTGGAAAGGACGAATACAAAAGGGGGAATGATTCCTTAGCAAACAGACAAATGGCAATTAACAACCAATGAACCAATCAGAGCGCTTGGAATGTTCCTGACACTCCAGAACCTTCCATGGGGTTTTATTTTACAAATAGTATATACACGAGTGCATCCACTTAAGTTTTTGTTTTGTTCTGGTTTTATATAAGTTGACGGTAATATTATTAGTAAGATGCCTCCCAAAAGTACCGTTTGGAAATATTTTTACAAAACCTCTGACAAATTGGCGAAATGCAATATTTGCCTGAAGTCCCTCAAAACTTCTGGCAATACCACGAATTTATCTGGACATTTGAAGGAAAAACATGGCGGTATTTACAACGAGAATTTTGAGTCATCAAAGTAGCCGAAAGCAACCAAGTTTTTGTCATTTGTGTCTGCCCAATCAGAGAGTAAAATTAAATCACCCCTCCCCCCACGATTAACGGAAGTAACATTAATGTTAGAGGTTACTAAACCAGTTATTAAAAATGAATGTTCTAAAACATCGATGTTTAAAAACATCAATGTTTAAAAACATCGATGGTTTTTGGGCGATGTTTTATTAGCATCGATGTTTTAATATTGAATATCGATGTTTCAAAACATCGATGTTTTGTTATCGATGTCGCATCACTACTGCTGACCTTCAAATCGCTCTCATTTCATTTCTAATGATCGTACAGAAAAAATGCAAGCAGATTTAGAAATAGAAATTTACAATCTTTAAGAAAAAGGTTTAAAAACACTTTCGGGATGTTCGTCAAAATCGACGTTTTAAAGGTTGACGGATACCTAGAAACAAAATCAATAAAATTTAATAACTTACCAAAAAGCCACCTTTTGAAGAAACAATTATGAAAGGGATTTTGGGTAATCTCAATTGAATCTACCATTTTTTTTAGAATATCCCCAAAAAATGCAATTCATAAAATTTCTTGTCATGAAAATATCCACAAGAACCATTTCCCTATTTTTAAATAATCACATTTCTGTGATAAACTTTTAAAATCACTTTTAAAAATGAAAAAAATAAAAAGTAAGCAATGCATAGCGAAAAAAAAACAGAAATTGGCAGAAGCAAAGAGACTTACCTGCAATCCCTTCATACTCGGTCGAAATGTCCGTTCAAAAATAAAACTATAGAATTGATAGCGTTTGAAATAACCACGTCATTAAAATTAAATTGATTGGCCTTTAGATATACCACGTGAAAAACACGAATGAGAATATACTATATTGAAATATTTATCGCCCAAAAAAATCGCCAAATTTTCCGGCACAGGATATGGGACTTCTCCCATAAATTCGGTACTTTGGGATTATTCCGTCGACCTGTCAACGCTCGCGAAAATGCGCAAATCCTTTGGCGCCACCATAATGAAAAGCAATTTCCAAAATAAACATTCTAAACACATTAAATTTATTATTAATACAATAATATTATTAAAACACATTATTAATAAAAAGAATCAAAGCAAAGTAAAAACCTCTATTTTTTTATAATTACACATTGAATTATTCTTGAATCTAACCATATATATTATTATCGATCATTTTGGCGTCCAAAAATCCTTGATAGATTTTAAAGCGCAAATAAACAAGTCATTATCCTTGTGCAGTCGCCGCCACATAAATTCGTTTAAATACGAATCCAAGTGTTTTCGGGTAGTTTCGCGGTGTTTCTTGTTTCGCCATTTTGCCAAACCCCACAATCGTTCTATATTTTGTGTATGTGCACCAGTTTCCGGATCCACAAAATTATATCGGTGATTCACTTGAAAGTGTTGGAATCCCGCTGCTTCAAATTCATCAGTTTTGTAACTTTCCCTAGAGTCTGAGAAAATTGTACTTCCTTCTGCAATGTTGTTCTTAATTTCAGCCATGAGAGTTGCTGCATTTCGATTGGGAACCTTTACGATGAAACACCAGTGGCGTAGCGAGAGGGGGGCAAGGGGGGTCTATCATGCCCTGGGCGCCAAATGTTCCCCACGACCATTGGACCATTTGGTCACCAAGACCACGAGGGGCGCCAAAAAGGTATCGTGCCTAGGGTTTTCGATTTTGAGCAATTGTTTTAAAACCCGGGTTTCGGGATTGACCGGGTTTTCCCGGGTTTACTTAGTTGGTTCCAGGGGGTGAGTAGCAAAGAACTAAAATAATAAATGGTTTATCAGAGGCATTTAATTTATTTCAGAATTTCAATTATAAAAAATAACAGTAAATAAATTTAATGTTAATTAACATATACATATATGTATAACGTAAATAAAAGTGGTACAAATACCTCATTTTTATAAAACTGCCTTAAAACCATCATTGCACTCGACGTATCATCATTGAGTCGGCTTCTGAGTTTATTAGCAAGGAGACCCGTTACAGAAAATGCTCGTTCTGCTTCCACCGAAGTTCGTCGAATTGTTGTTAAGGACCTGTAAAGTTTATCAGGTCGGCTTTTCGTTGCCCGAAACAACTCAGTTTCTTTTCTTATGATATATGCACCAGATTTTGATTTTTTATGATTTTCCTTATTATCATTCTCCTGCAGAAACACACTAAGCTCATCAGATAGGGACATCTGTTTAGTACAAGCACCATTACTCGTAGCATCACCTTCAATTCCATCTTTAACTCTCACCTCAACTGCTACTTCTGGTTCAGACTCTGAGCCATTATCATTTACGTTGAACAGTCGTTTTATTGAGGTTGTTGCCAGATCAAATATTTTGTTTTTAAAAATTTTACTACCAAACTCATCATATGATTCATTGTCGAAATCGGGATTTTTCAAAAATTTAATGAGATGAGCCAGCTCTGGGTTTCGACGCTCTTTGAATCGAATTTCAAATTTTTGAAGTAGAGCATTCGCGATAGGAGTGTTTAGATTTATTAGCTTATTCACTGTAAATGCTAATACTTTTTCAGAAAGAGTAAGATCGGCATGTTAGCATGTTAGCTCGTTATCAGGCGAGAGATCCAAGTCGAGTGCGTCACTCTAGGACGTTACAAAAAACATCCTTTATTGCACGCAAAGCGCTTTCTATATGGGTGGGTCCACAGAATATTGTTTAACTACGCAATAGAAAGCAGCGAGAACACAACACAACGAGATATGTATATAACTAGACTAAACAAACACAAACCACAGAAAGCAGGCATGGTCGTGTAGCTGAAGTATTGCGCAATTCTCACGCCATAACGCATGTGCTGCTGGGAATCCCCAACTCATAAACTTGAGAGAAATAGAGCTATGGCTTACGCCGCCGCCAATATATCTCCATCTCATTGCTTTTTTATTCATTTGTTTGAGAGCCGTACCGAGTCCGACTTGTTAAATTCGGTCTTGGTTCTAAATTAAGGAGTATAATTGGTATTCTATTGTATTAGATAAATAACTAATTCCCCGGGTTTCGGGTTCGTAAAATCTTTGAAAAAACCCGGGTTTTCGGGTTCGGGGAAACCCGGGTCAAAAACCCTAATCGTGCCCTGGCGCCAGTTATGCTCGCTACGCTACTGTGAAACACTCGTTGGTCTGTCTGTACAGTCCTCCAAATATCCATTGTTCTGAAATAATACGACTTGGTTTTTACCCTTTGTAAAAAGGCTCTCATCTATCTCTACAATTTTGTTCGGACCACCTATTTGTTTCGAATCACGTTGTAGAAGGCTATGAGTGCACACTTCCCTCATAAAATTGTTCCAATCAACAATTTTCTTTCCTGTCAAATCCAGCTGTTTTCTCTCCCCATTCAATTGATGTTAATTCATGTGACCAGCAGTAAATAAACCAAAGGGCAGTCACAAAAAGGAGTTTTGAGCCCTCCAACCACGTGCCTTTTCGAATAGCTACTCGTTTATCGCACCCCTTTACATTGCACCTCCATTGTTTATCAGTTTTGATATACAACGCCATATCGTGGCCATTCACGCATATTTTCTTAAAAGAAATGATTCCATACTCTTGAAAATATGCCACTGCACTCTCTTCGGTGCTAGGCAAATCAGAAATTTGAATCATTTTGCAGCGGAGTAAAAAAAAAAAAAAAAAGTATATTTCAACACGCTAAAGAACACTCGCGTAGTCAAGGATTACACAGTAAATGTGATAAAATTTGCGGTTATTGGCGGAAAAGCTACCTTTTGGCGATAATATCGGGTTTGGCGAAAATGGTCGACGGGATAATCCCAAAGTACCATAAATTCTTTTGAGATTTCATTTTCCATTTTGTGAACCATATCCGAAAACAATTTTCTAACCTGGGAAACTCTTTCTGGATCCTCTTCAATTCTAACCATATCACTGTCATCCGAGGAAAAGTTAATTAAAGCCTTCGTCTTCTCCTTCAGCCGATTGATATTTGCACCATTTTTGCCAATTAGTATATGACGGTGAAAAGCTAGTTTTATTCTGATTTCTTCGTAAGAAACTTGTGATTTAAAATTTCCAGTCACTTCTTTTGATTTTCCGCAAGCTTCCTTAGCTTCATCATTAAGGCTTGATTCAGATATCTGAATAATTATTGTAAAAAAAAAATCAGAATTCTTCTTCATTGAATTCACATGCACAAAGATTTTATTTTTATCATCAGTTACCAGGTTAAACCTTCAAACATTTAGAACAGCAACTAAACTAACTTCAAATTATAGGTCACATTAAAAATATTGCCACACACAAAAAATAAAACTTCACAGAAACAATTCAAAATAAAATAAAAACCCATGGCTATGGAAACCCTCGCGTTTGTGGTTTATCAAGTAAAATAACAAAATTGTATCCTCTTGGATAATTTAAATCTTTAACATTAACCAATTGGTTGCCCAATGCTTGTGAAATTCAACACCGCTGGCAGTAAAGTTTAGTGAAAATTGATCCAAAATATCTGTTCCAATAACGGCCTGAAATTGCATCGGGAGATGGAAACTACGTGCCAAGTCAGAGGAAAATAATATCCATCTATACTCACTTCTTTCTCAAAAGTTCCCCGAGTCTAAACTCGCGATTTTCCAATTCCAGATAAAATCAGGGGCTTGTCTGATAGCTTCGGGAGTTCATTAATTTGATCATATACGTCTTCACGTAGGAAGCATATTAATCTGTGTTGATGAGTGCAACATCATTCAAGTTATTAAATTTTATATATTTGGTTCTCTTTTTATCATTAACTTCACCTTCACACGTACGTGTAATGTGCGTACACAATTCCTTCTCATTCTCGTCAACTTTGAACATTGGTGTTACATTACTTTTATTTCCGTACAATTTAGGACAACGAGTCCTCAAGTGTCCACTGTCTCCACACTCGTAACATCTTGCTAAGCCTTGCCTTCCAAATTTTTCAGTTTGTTTATATCCAGACATTTCTTTTCCTAACAATCTGTTGTTTATATCTTCGTTTTCGTTGAATCTTCCTCGAAAATTCAGAAAACGCGGTCTTAGAAATTTTGGTTATTCTTGTTCATCATTGGACAACGTTTTCATTGGCTTTTTTACACTTTTGTACTCGTCAAGTTTTTTTCAGATCATTCTATAGGAGATATAAAATTACTCCCTTCGTCTAAATAATACTCCTTAAAGTCTACTGGAACTCGTTTCTTAATTTGATCGGTGATGATCAAGTCTTTAAGTTGTTCAAACGTTATAATTTTTAAAGCTGATGTCCAACCTTCAAAATATGTCTAAAGCTCATGGTAAAAATCTCGCCAGGTACAGACTTGAGCTTTCTGATGTGAAACAAATAATTGGCGAAACTTCTTGGGAGTTAACTTGAATCGCTTTAGTAACAATTCTTTCACGTGATCATAATCTTCAATTTTCTCTTCTGGTTCACGAGCAATGAGCTGTTTTATTTCGTGGGGAAAATCTCCCAAAAGTTGAGTGATCCATTCTTCCTTTGGCAATGCCACTCGGCGAGCTTGGCGCTCAAAAAGCACTAGATTGTATCTAGTGCTTTTGCTAATATCTTTTTTCATATCAAATTTCTGAATTCCTTACTGGGATTTCTCGTAGTTTCAATTAGAAACCTTCCATTTTCCCTAGATTGAGCTTCGCTTCTCATTTTCTCGAGTTCAAATTCCATTGCTTCTCTTCTCCGCTGCTCTTCAATTGTGTCTACTCTCCGCTGCTCTTCAATTGTGACTTTTCCCCTCTGCTCTTCAATTGTGACTTTTCTCCGCTGCTCTTCAATTGTGTCTTTTCTCCGCTGCTCTTCAATTGCACTGGCGTCTTTTCTTTTGCTGATTATCGAATTCAACAATTCCTTACAAAACTAAAATGCTACAGACTCGTAATCCACGCTTTTGACAATGGCTTTCATGAAATCTTAATCTTTATAATTTAGCTGTGTGTCCAAACCTGCTGATAGAACCAAATAGCGTTCTTCAGCCAATATTTTTAGGTCCTCATTTAGACCTTTCGCTAAATATGCCATTTTAAATTAGACAAGAAGGTATATACTTAGAAACTAATTTTAGAACATCTGCAGTATCACAACAGAAAGTAAAAATATACGTTAATACCAAAATGAAATAAGCAGCTAAATGTCTATAACAACATAAGTATAGAATAACACCATCGGAAATCAGAGCTTGCATCAACCACATATATTAAATCTTTAACAGGACCAAATTCTATCCCGGCTGAGCCCGCAAATTTTCTATAGGATATTTCCTATAGGACTTCGACGTCTAAGGGATTCGAATTAACGGAATCCAAAAAAAAAAATTCAATTAGTACCTTCTAACGAATCTACAGCGGGTTATAAACGAAGGATTACTTATCGTTGCTTACCTCTTTTGTATGTATCTATATATATGTACGTATGTATATATATACATACATGTATGTCAAAATATTGAGGCACCTTGGTACTGTTCTGTTTAACTTGTCCAACCGATAGACTGGGTTTGGCGCGATGCCAAAATTATAACTCGCCAGGACGGACGGACGGGCGGTTTTAGTGTCTGAAATTTTTCTTTGTTTTAGCGTCTGAAATTTTCCTTGCCGCAGAACCGTTATGGGGGAACGTAATCCTAAGTTAAAACAAATCGAAACATTCGAAATATATTTTATTGCAACATAACACATCATCCATGATATCATATGATCACATTCGATTACAACGAACTAACTGTACGTAATAAATAGTCTCGTGTTAAAAAAAATATGCGACAGACACGTGTTAAAAATAATCCGTTTACACAACCTCGTCTTCAAAACTAAGTGCCGACTATATAAGTGCAGACCATAAAAAATTCTAAAGATTTATATATATATATATATATACACACACACACATATATATATATATATATATATATATATATATATAATCTATCTATATATATAAAACAGTTCCGTAACTGACTCATTCATTCACTGACTGACTGACTGACTGACATACAACGCACAGACCAAACCGCTGGACCTAAAGGGCTGAAATTTTGCATGGCGATTCTTCTAATAGTGTAGGGGTGCACTAAGAAAGATTTTTCAAAAATTCTTCTTAGAGTTTTTTAAATTAAATTTTTAAGCTGTCTTTTAAACTTTTTTTACGTTTACATTTAAAATAATACATTGAGGGTTATAAAATTTATATCACGAGAAAGATCATAAAAATTCCTTCAAAATGAAAATTTTTTCGAATTTTTACCTCCATTTCCTGATTTTTGGTGAATTTTTAAAGATTAATTTTTAGAATTTAATTTATTAAATGCCGATCACGTGATTTCTTGTTCTGGTACTTTCAATAAATTTATCGTCGCGTGCGTAACAACTAAATAGACAAAAAAAATATTTTTTTCTCTTTCTAATGCAGCAGACGATTGGATATTATCCAAAAAAAATGCATATCCCTTACGATTTTTTTATAAATATATATATATAGACTAGCTGAAAACCCACGCTTTGCTACGGAGTACATACAAATTAAATACAACGGTCAACGTATGCAATTTATACCAAAAAATAAATATATATATTTATAATAAATGCGATGATCAATGTGTATAATTGATGTAAAATATATATCTATCTATATATATATATTTATAAAAAATATAGATATAATAATTAAAAACAAAATCTTTCAATCCATGTCAGTAAACCTTGGACACATTTTCTCGATAGGTTAACAATGAGGTGTTAACCTATGGATCCAATAGGGTTAGTACACAGCAGCCCTAAAATGCTCCTAATACAGTTTCTGGGGATTCCCTACAGAGGTATTATCATTCAATACACGTCCTTCCATGCCGTTGAACTCAGTTAATCTCTCCATTTGCCAGCCACTTGTGTGTGAAAACAGCATGACTACAAAATTGATGATTCAACGACCAAGTTATTTGCCTACTTACTACACTTCTTGTTATCATTATATATATATATATATATATATATATATATATATATATATATATATATATACAGTGGACGCTCGTTAATTCGAACTCGAAGGTTCTCAGAGAAAAGTTCGAATTATCCGATGTTAAGAGAAAATATATAACTTTAAATGTCTATCACTGAAGAAGAAACTCTCCTAGTATGTATAACCCTAGAAAATATATTATACTATGTTATATATACATAGTAAAGTTAAACATATTAAAAAGCAATACAGACTTACAATAATCATAAAATGAAGCAGAAGATATGCAGTATAAAGTAAACTTTTATTAAAAATATGAATTAGACTTTGGGGAAAAACTGTAAAATGGATGTTTGGTTCTGTTTATGATGCCTACATTGGTCAGCCAGCTTCTCGATTTGAAGTAAACATTTCAATTCATTTTCAGAGGAAGGTTCCATCTAAATAAATGCTTTCAGACTTTTAATAGAGTCCATTATGGCTTTGACCATTATAGCCGCATTAGAAATATCTTTCGGCAGGTAAGTAGAGAAAAGCCCTGGCAGTTTCCTACCGAAATTAGTGCATACGTGTTCGATTACATCAGAGCTTTGGTCACATACAGAGATAAGAAATATTGTGCCTTGACTTAAATCGAGAAAGCCATCCATCACTGCATTTAAAATCTTCAATACCCATTCGAATTGCCTATTCATCAGCCTTCGTCAGCACTAGGGGTCCATTTATCGGAAAATTTCGAGATCTAACATCCTGGAACCATAGCAGTAGAGCTTTTTCTAGAACTTCTTGGGACGCATTTCCCATGCGTTTCCTTCCTCTAGCAAATTTTGATTTTTCCCATGAATCTAAAATTGACTCCTTGTTTTTCAAATTAGTTGACAAGGCATTTTTTTAATTCTATAGTCGGCTTCTAACTTTGTTTTACATTAGCCATTCTCTACTTTCTTTAAAATTTCTACCTTTGTCTTCAAAGTTAGGGTTTTGTACTTTCCACGTGTAGACATCCTGAATTTTCACACGTTCACACCACACAATGAGGAAGAAAATCTAGACCACATTAACTTGTCTGCACTGCAGTTGTAACTGACGTAGCTCCCTAGAATCTATAGTAAAGACTAGTTTTTCTGAAATTCTAAGAAAATCGATCCGAATAAAGGAAAATTGCTTTTTCCGTTTAGCACTAATAAGAAGGACAATAGCTACTAACGTTTAGCGGACATGCAATAGTCTAGGAATGCAGGCATGGGCCTCTTTACACAGAAAAGAAATTTTGACACACAAAATAATAAATACAGTGTGTATTTTCTCTATTAAACGAGGAAAAAGAATTTTTTTTGTCAAATTTTTAGTTCGAATTAACCGAAGTGATAAAAATTTAGTTCGAATTAATGAGATATTTTTAACATTAACTCCAATACAAGTTTTTTGG